>UCOH01006331.1:0-22039 GCA_900474275.1 Synergus japonicus
ATATATATATATATATATATATATAAATTCTAAAAAAAAATCTTGAGTCTTACAATTTAAATCGTAAAAACTATAAAAGTCCTAAAAAGTTTAACTTAAAAATCTTACAATTCTTGAAATTCTTACATTTCTTAAAATTTTTATTTTAAGGGCATGTGATACTCTATCATAAAAGCAATTTAGTTTCCCCGACTTTACGCTCGTAATAATAAATATTTTTTGCTAATACTTGGCCACTTACCTCCGTATCGTACAGACTGAGGTAAGTGGCCTACTTTTAGCAAAAAATATTTATTATTACGAGCATAAAGTTAGGGAAACTAAATTTGCTCTCATAGTAATTACCGCATGCCCTTAAAAAGTTTAAAAGCTGTAAAAAGCATTAGAACTCTTAAAAGTCTAATAAAGAGACTTGAAAGTTTTATGCCTTAAATTCTTAAAAATCTTGTCTCTTAAAAAAAGAAGTAGGTTTTTTAACAAACCTAGTACTCTTGAAAGTCTTGAAAATCTTAAAAAGTGATCAAATTCTTAAAAGACGTAAAGGGGTGGCAAAAATGTCTTTAAACTCTAAGAAATTTTTGAAAAGTCTTATGGATAGAAAATGATTGAAGAAAATAAACAGGAATGAAATTGTTAAGAAAATTGTATTCACAAATTTAATTCCTAAAGATTGAAAAAGATTAAAACTAGAGTCACTATCCATTTACCTATTCGTACTTCCAACAGAGTTACTAATTTGTATCGCAACCAATTACTGTTCCGAACTAATAAAAGTTCCTACTCTTATTATTTCACAATTTCGAGCAACAAAGCTATTTTCAAGCTAGGTTGTTATATCGTTTTGCTGCCGGCATTTGAATAATAAAGGCTTGGAGCCATAACCCGAGCTTCTTAAGGAGGCTGGGAAAAGGTATGATACTCGTTCCAGTTTGCATTTACGAGCGCGTGCGCGAGCCGTATCCTGAGGTGTTTGCATTATTATTATACTATAGACAAGCAAGCGCACGCTTACTTGCCTAGTATAGGCGATAAGCCTTTTCGATTTGCCTAACTCTGCTGGAAGTAAAGAGATAAAAATCCTATCTCTTTCTATCTCCTTCTATCTCTAAGATAGAAAGGGATAAGGATTGTTTATCCCTTTCTGTCTATAGCCTATCCCCCCTACCTTTTTCTATCTCTGTGTCAATCCACATCCACGCTAATCTCTTTGAATCTCCTCATTTATATTCCTTTCTATCTCTTGTCTATCTCCGCCTATCTCTTTTTATTTCCATCTCAATTCACATTAACACCTATTGCTTTCAATCTCCACGTCTCTCTTTCTTTCTGTCTGTTGTTCATCCTCATCTATCTCTTTCTATCTTCTTGTCAATCTTAAATCGTGTTTATCTCTTTTAATCTTCAGTTCTAATCCCTTTCTATCTCAATTTCAATCCATGTTCACTCTTATTTCTTAGAATCTCCTCTTTTCTATCCCTTTTTATCTCTTGTCTATCTTGGCCAATCGCTTTCCTCCTCCATCACAATCCATATCAACGCCTATCTCTTTGTATTTTCACATCTCTATCTCTTTCTATCTTTTGTCCATTCCCATCTATTTCTTTCTATCTCTTTGTCAATCACCATTTTTGCCTATCTCTTTCCTACTTCTCTATCTCATTCTACCTCTGTATATATCTGTCTATTCTCCTCTATCTCCATTTCAATCCAAATCCACGTCTATCACATTCTAATCGCCACATCTTTATTCGTTCCTATCTTTCGCATACTCTAGTCTATCAGTTTCTGCCTCCTTGTCAATCTCAATTCGTTCTTATCTCTATCAAACCCCACTCCTTTTTTCCTTTCTATCTCTCCTATTATAACCTATTGCTTGCTTTCTTCTTGTCAATCAAAATTCGCTCCAATCTCTTTTAATCCCACTTTTCTGTCTCTTAAAATCACTCCCCTATCCTCATCTATCTCTTTCTATTTCCTTGTCAATCGAAATTTACTGCTATGTGTTACAATCCCCTGATTTCTGTCCCAGCCTATTTTTAGAAGTACACTGCTCCATCAGTTGCAGTTCACTCAGCTGTCGTCTTCTTAGAACTTGGGTTCGCTCCCAAACTTAGATAAGGGAAGGTGAGGAGTCGAAAGGAAGGCGCCACCAGCTCAGTAGTACCCTAGCTGCAAAATGTGCAGTACCCTAAGTCAGTTTCACTGTGGTTCACTCCGTTCACTCATTCGCGGAAAGTAACCAATCAGACGCAACCCTTTAAAAGCAACCAATCAACCATTTGCGCCATGCGCGACGCATGAGCATCAATACACATCATTGTGGAGCCCGCAAAGGAAACACTGGTACATACGGCCCTGATTTTTTTACCTGCTAAACTTACTAAGAGTCATGACGAACCGAGGAAAAACTACATTTGAGGTGAAGATAGACAAGAGTTAGAAAAGGTTAGAAAAGAGGAGATTCAAGGAGATAAGCGTGGATGAGTGATATTGGTTTTTACCAATATCTTACCAATTCCTTATCTCTCGCCTATTGTCATCTATACCTTACTATTTCCTTGTCAATCTAAACCACTTTTGGTTGGAAAGGGAAGGGGGTTTAGTTGAGAAAGGAATGGGATGTTTTGGTCGGAAAGTGAAAAATATGTTTTGCTTGGAAAGGGGAAGTGGACACGAATTCCCCAAGACGTTTTTAGAACGTTCTAAAAACGTCGTTAAATTTTATGCCTGCTGGGGGAGCGTTTTTTTTTTTTGTTGATAAGGGGAGCTTTGGTTGGAAAAGGCAGGAGTTTTTGGTTAAAAAGGGAATTAGGGGTTTTGATTGTATATGTGGGAGAGGTTTTTGGTTGAAAGGAATTTTTAGTTAGCAAGATGAGAGAATTTTTGGTTTGCAAGCGAAATAACAAGGGGAAGGAGGATTTTTTATTGGTAACAGGAAGAGACGGTTTTTTTGTTTTAAAAAAGGTAGAGGAGTTTTATAATATTTCGGAAGGGAAAGCGAAGTATTGGTTGGAAAGGAGCAGAAAAAGTTTGATTAGAAAGGGAAGCGGGTTTCTAGTTCGCAAGAGGCGACAGGCTGACAAGTCCAATATGAGTTTTGGACGAAAAGTGGTGGGGAGGGAATTTCTGGTTGCAAGGGGTGAATGAGTTTTGGTAGAAAAGGGAGGGAATTTTATGTAGAAGGATGTGTGGTTAGATATAAAGAAGAGGAGGATTTTAATTGAAAGAGGGACATGAGTTTTGTTGGGAAATGGGAGGTGTTTTCTGTTTTGCAAGAGAAGGGGGGGGGGGCAAATGCAATACATGAGTCTTAGTCGGAAAGTTATAGGGGATTTTTTTGGAAGTGGTGGTAGAAACTTTAGTTTGATAGAGTGGGGGGGGGGCTTAATTTAAAAGGAAAAGAGAAGTTTTGATCGCAAGTAGGGAATGGCTTTTTGATTTGAAAGGGTAGGGAATTTCTGTTTGGAAGGAGAGAATGAGTTTTTGGACGAAACGGGAGGCGGTTTTATTTGAAAGGTGAGGGTGGCTGGATGTAAAGGGAAGAGAATTTTGGTTGGAAAGAGGAAGATGATTTATTTGTAAGGGTAGATGATTTGTTTGGAAAGGGGAAAGCGGTTTATTTGTAAAGGGGAAGGGGTTTTGGTTGGAAAGAGTAAACGTTAATTTCAAACATTTTTTACATTCTCATCAGAAAAGGTATTAGATTTGTGTACAATTTTTTTTATTCTATAGAGAGATTTAAAAAAAATTAGAGTAAAAAAAATATTTATTAAAAATATTTGTCGAGTAATATGAGGAAGTTGATATTTAAGGATAGAAAGTGCTTTCAAGATCCTTAAAAAATCTATGCAAATCTGTAAAAGAAAAAAAAATAATTTTTTATTTTACTCTGCGTCGGTCGGTGGTCAAAAGTCGATTCGTCTTTACACATATAGGAGTGGTCAATAGTCATGAATCTTATGTTTTATGCTCTCTGCGTCGACCGTGCCAAAGATGGCGAGATGACTTCTCTGCTTTCTGATGAACGAGCCAAAGGCGGTACTATTGTTCCCGACATCTTCTTTATAAGGCATACAATATGGTACTTTTATGTAATAGTCGAAGTCTCGATTCTGATATACTGTTGTCAAATAAATGCCTGGCAATTCCTATTTATTAAAGTATCCAACGCCATAAATTGACACGTAATGACTCTATGCAGGATAGATGAATAAGACTGAGATCCAAATATTGGACCCAAAAGATAAGATCCAAAAAGTAAGGCCAAATGCATTAGAGCCAAAGAGTCCAGTAATATAAAACCGAATCATATAAGATCCACGAAAACGAGGATAAAAAATGTCAGGCCCAGATAAAAGTACCAAGTATAAATCCCGAAATGTACGACTTAAAAAAAGGATTAAATGTATGAATCACAGTAATATAAAACCGTATTGTAAGGGATTAAAAAATGAGGCTTAAAAATTTCAGGCCCAGATGAAAGTATCAAATGTATTATTTCATAGTTATCCTCGGCTGTATTTCGCAAATTCGAATCTTAGCATATCTATAGTAATTCTGCTAACATTATCTACATTAATAAAAAAAAAAACACATCGATACGTTAATTCTACCAAAAGTGATGGTAAATTAATTCATATTCGACTAAAACTGACTTTTATCGCTTTACATCCAGCAGAGAGATCAATTGTCTCTAGGGTAGCAGATCACAAATCCAACGCAATTAACGGTAAGAGTGATAGATCAGTCGACCGTCAGCGTCTTTGCAAATCCGATCACGTTTTAATTACAGTACTTATAACCGTAACGAGTCTCCGAAGAGTATTCTAAGCATAAAAAGTGTCCTCTGCAATCGAGATAAGCTATTTTAGTCTTACCGATATGTACGTGACCTTCTCTCAGAATGGAGAGAGTATAGTGGAAACTAAAGACTATAACAGAACTAAAGAGTAGTTCTGCAGCCGCGAAATCAATTATACCGTGTTCGTATATAAACGCTATCATTAGCGGTAAAGATAGACAGATGAGCGTGTAAGCTTGCGTCGCCGCAGATGCCAATGACGCGCTAAAGAGCATTTACATCCGCGGACTATCTGTAACTGTACTGAGGTTCAACCGGCAGGTCGCATCATGTCGGCAGCGCAGTTGACGTTTGCGAGCTACCTGGTATGTATTAGTAAAGCCACTGCACTGCGGTTACTACAACTATAACAGGATCGAAAGTTCTTAATCGATGCAAGACAGGTTGCGTCAGTGATAAAAGAGAAATAGGAACTTATCGTAACGGTGATTTCATTCCGGTTGCGCTTGCAATTTACACTTACAGATTTACAGGTACGCGAGCCAACACCACTGCAGCTTACAGGTCCTGGCAGCGGTAAATCACTGATCATCGACCGTCATTAGTGGCATCTGAGGACTCAGACTACTGTTGAAAGGATGCCTCGGATTTCCTTAAAACTTATAGTGACAGAGGATAACACCGTTCAGCGCGTGAGAAACCCTCATGCCACTTGTAGTCTTGCACTACTTGACTGTTTGACATTGAATGAGTACTTGATGGAGATCTAATTTTCATTTTTCTGCTTGTCAAGAAATTTACGATTTACAGAACTTTTCTCGGGACTCGAGAATATCGATATGCGATACTGTATCTCGAATCTATTTGTTTAACATTCTCTTCTAACAGAAGGAATTGGATTAGGTTAACAATGCTTTATCATTATTTTCCTTTACAAAGATTTTCCCTTACAACGATCTCCCTTTTACGTGATTTCCCTTTATCAGATTTTTGCTACTTCCTGCTCAAAATTGATATTTTATTTATTTATTTATATTGTCACTTTATTATTTTCATGTTATGTTTAAGAGGGAATTACACCTTGTCGGTTTCAATAAATCGATTTGTTTGCATTTTTTTAATCTAAAGAGTATTAGAGATGAACATCTAAAAGGGCTACGGACCAGACATTGCAGACTGAAAGTATGTCCAATGATTCACATGTTATAGTGTTCTAAAACTTTAAACGCGTCTTCCCAAATGTTACATTTTTCAAACTGGTGTGCACGGTTACGGAAAAACTCAACGTATTGCGATGAATTTATTTTTTAATTTACAGAAATGCTTCGTGACGTCCCCAGCGTTCATTTCTGACGAATTTTTCAAAATTTCGAAAAAGTGAATGATTGGGACTGCACTGACTTAAAAATAATTAAAAGTATTGTTTGTTATGAAGGGGTTAGTTTTCTACTCAGAGTTATCGCCAGCTCTCTATTCGTGGTGTTGTCTAGGTCTTCTTGCAGGCCCTAGGTCACCTTGACATCTTTTTCTTTGAGAGAGTATTCCCGTGGAGAAGAGAAGGGGGAGTTAGAAGCTTGATGCGGGAGAATATTCCCAGGGAGAAGTGAACGGGAGATTATTCCCGTAGAGAGTCGAACGAGAGGGTATTATTCCTGCGAAGAGGCAAAAAGAGAGAAATAGGGAGCTTAGTAATGGGAGAATATTCCCATGGGGAGAAGAAGAGGAAAATATTCACGTGGAGAGACGAGCGAGAGGTTATTCCCGTGATGAAACGAAAAGGGAGGGAACTAGGGAGCAACGGGAGAATATTCCCATCAAGAGGCAAACAAGAAAATATTTCCACAGGGAGAGTAACGGAAAGGTATGCCCGTGTGGAAATTGGGAGACGGATAGGAGTCTGGGTAACGGGAGGATATTTTCGTGGGTAGGAGAATGAGAGAATATTCCCGCAAAACGGTTAAAAGAGAGGAATAGGGAGCATAGTAATGGGAGAATATTACCGTGGAGAGGCGAACAGGAGAATATTTTTGTGGGGAGACGAACTGGAGGGTATTCCTGCGTAAAGATTGTGAGAAGGATAGGGTAACGGGCAAATATCCTCGTGGGGAGAAGAATGGGAGAATATCCCTGTGGAGAAACTAGCAGAAGGATATTCCCACGTAAGGCTAAGAGAGGAATAGGATTCTTGGTAAGGGAAGAATATTCCCGTAGGGAGATGTTTGAATAGGTGATTGGGATGAGAAGTTATTCTCTCAGTTTGGAGTAAAACCGCTGTGTTTATTTTTCCCAATTGGTACAAGAAAACGTTGAGGTAGGTGTTTCTTTGAAAAAGGCTGATTCTCCACTTTGCGAAGATGAGACTTCGACCGCGATTCCGCTCTTGGCTCGACAAACGCATCCTTGTATAAGCCTTACATCCCCAAGAATATATCATGGAAGGGGTGCTTCCCCTCCTATTTTTTTTATCATGAAAAATTTTGAGCTAAGACTGATCCTGCAAGTTCTTCGGGTGCGAGAGATTGAGTCCATGTATGAGGGGGCAAAAGAACAAGTGTAACCGGAGAGTATTGGGACCACTTTTTTTTATCGTTTCCGCATCAGAATTTGCTTGCCGAGATTATGAAATAACAAGAGTGGACCCAATTCTGCAGAATGTTTGATCCTGCGTTTTTGACAGGGGCTCTGTAAGTTTCATCTCCAGGTCTTGGAAGTCAATATTGAAAAGTGAAAAAAATCATGTGTGAAGTTCAATAAAGCTAAAATAGAATAGAAAAAGTCTCGTATTATAATCTTTTAAAGTTTTTCCATAATAAATTCTTGAAATTTGGTTCGAAAACTGGTCTAAAAAGTGTAACTCCCACTTAACTGTTGGTTTAGAGTCATCGCTTATAATTCTCCAAAGATGTGTCTTATGACTTCCTCAACTCGCATTTTAAAATTATAAGTTGGTTTTTACTTCGGATCTCAGGCTTTGTTATGCGTGAAAAAAGTTATTAAAACTACTCGTAGGATGTGGTAGTTTTCTCTCTGCATTTGCTGCTTATCTCTACATCTATAGTTAGAAGTTAAAGCCAGCTTACTTTCAAAACGAAGTTAGCTCGGATGCTGTAAAATCTCGATATTCTTGGTAATTGCGCTTAATGAAGGCATATGTAGCTCTTTTTGACTTGGGATTAGAGTTAACTTTTGCCGGTTATCGTCAGTAATAATTCAGATGTAATTATTATCGTTCAATTAACTTTGCGTGTTTTGTATCACTTTAGTTTTATCGAATTATTCCTTTCCAAAAATGAAGTTATGTAAAAAGATTCTGAAATGAGTTTCCGGTTATTAAGATTATTAGTAGTAGCCGAATGAAAAATTATCTTGTCACAATTCCAATAAGTAAGGCTCCTTTGTAAAGTAAATTGCAAAAGGATTGGAAAGAGATTGGCGTGGATAAATGGAGGATAGGAAATTATTGGCATAATTAAGAGATTGGCCTAATTGGATTATTGGCTTTATTTAAGATTCTAATGATTACATATTTGATGGGGGGGGGGTCAAGAATGGCGAAAGGCACTTTTTCGAAGGGGAGTCAATAAGGGCGTATCTCACATTGGGTCAATGATGACTTCTGTCATATGATGTGAATAAGGGAGTATGACATTTGGGGGTCAATAGCTGTTGCAAATAATACATTCTAATTTTGAAAACTCTATTAGAGGATGACAAAGCCTGAGACTCGAGGAAAAAACCAACTTATATTTTTAAAAGTTAAATTGAGGAAATCATAAGGGACATCTTTGGAGAATAATAAACGGCCACCCTATAACGGCGCTTTAGCATTGATTACTGGTTAAATTTCTTAATCATGCGGTTCTGCAATTAGTACTCGCAGCATTTCTTGGAAACGAATCAACATTTTTTCTCTTTTAGTCCGAGGGCAAACCCCAGGAGTAGTAATTGGCAAAGGTAAAAGCTTGATGAAAGTCGTTAAACGAAGGCAAGTCGAGATAGGAGTTCGTATCAGTTTGTAAAGTTATCAGACATTTTCTTTAAGTAGTGTGCAACAAAATGTGTCTAGGATTTTTTTCCTCAGCTAAATTACAGTCATCGAGATAATAATTCATATCATTTCTCTAATAACGATTTATGAGAACTTTTCTACCCATTTGTTTACATAAGATGCGCTTATGATGTATCTCATCTCTAGAATCACTAAGTAGCAGTTCAATGAATTAAATCAGAAACGATTTTCAATGGTGAGAACTTATTATTTTGGGTTCTATTTATTTCAGTTTTTCTGTGGTACTATATTTAGATCTATTGTAGAGCCTTACTTCATAAGGCCTTATTTATTAGACATTACTTTGGGACCTGTTTTTGGTCCGTATTTATTATTGACTTACAGACAAATGAATTACCTTCTTTGATGAGAATGCAAAAAAGGAAATAGATAAAGAACAGAGAATAGAAGATGATCAGAAAATAAAAGTGTTGCGGGAGAGATAAACTTAGTAAGTCCTGACCACATTATCCTAGTCTTCACTTGCCGGCTTGCATATCTTCCTTCATATCGCATGTAAATTAGCAATATAATGTACATCCGCAATAACCGCTTCCATCATGAATGGTTGAGGAACCACGTAGAGTGACTAACAATCGCTTGGGGTCAAACAAGAGCCCAACTTGGTGGCGACGATGACGTCTTAATGCCAGACACAGACAGACAGAAAGACCGACAGACTGAAGAGAATAGGACAGAAGAGGACAGAGCCGAACAGGATGTTCCAGGAGACCAATCCCACCTTAGTTGCTTCATCCGCACAAGACTTGCCTTAAAAAAAAACTTTAAAAGAGAGACGTCCTTCTGATCTTTGCGGCCCTGTGTAACGATCGAATCGGCAGTAGTCGTAAACGCAGAAAGTGATCGGTGAGCACAAAGCGTTCGAGAACAATTACCGTATAAGTGGAATCGGAATTTGGAATGAGAGCTGCAGTTTATCCCGATCGGGGAAACGGGTGTCTCCCCTGCTCGGAGGTAGTCGATAGCAGTACGGAAGCGATCGATCGTGCTCCGCATACCGATTTAGAACACGAAGAAATCTTTCAGATGGTTTGGAATAATAGCAGCAGAAGTCCAAAGAACACTGAAACGAGTACCAGCAGACCACGCGAAACAACAACACTACTGGGAGTAGGAAGTTGATTCCATTTTTCAAAACACTTTTCTAACCACCTTTCTTTTTGGAGCACTTTTCCAAATATCTTATTCCACACTCTTTTCCTGAAACCTGAGTCCTCGTATATTTCAAAATCCTTTGTCTGATAATGTTTCCAACTTCATTTCTTGAACTTTCTTTTTTCAAACCACTTTTGCAAACACTTTGTTCAACCCTCTTTTCCTACCACTTTTCCACACTTTCTCCTTCTCCAAACATATTTTTCAAACTTTCAAATAATCCAACGACTTTTCCAAACAATTTTGCAAATATCTTTGCAAATCTTTTTTAAACTCCTTCTTTTCACCCTCTCCTGCGAACTACTTTTCTAAACAATTTACTCCGTTTTCAAATAATTTTTCCAAAACAATTTTCAAACATATTTTCTCTACCCATTTTTTCAAACTACTTTTTCGAACAATTTATCTTGCTCTCTTTCCCATCTTCTTTTCCACCCTTTTTTTCAAACTCCTTTTCCCAACTTTTACATTTTTTAAGTACTTTTATAAACCCCTTTATTATCCCCCTTTTCATATCCCTTTTTAAAAATCCTTTCCCCAGTCCACCTTATGAAATCAAAAATTTAAAAAAATCAAAAATTTAAAAAACTAGCTGTGAAGTTGTATCAACTTTTGTGCTCATTCAATGAGCACTTTGCTTCCTGTAAGCAAATATGATTTGCTTCCTCATAGAGGAAGCACTAAGCTTCGATATTACTTGTTTCCATTTATATTTCAAGTTATATTTGAAAAATCCATTTTTAAAAAATTAATGAAGCATTACTTTTTTATTTTTTAATGAAATACATTAATCATATAGAACAATCGATTCGTCTCGATGAAAGGAATATTTATTTCTCTTACACTAGCTTTAAATTTTCAATATTTGAGAAGTTATAGTGGAAAAATGAATTTTACAAAAATTATAAAAGTACATAAAACTTTTGAAATTAAATATTTGTTAAACCATTGTAAGAAATTCAACTAGGTATATAGTTGAATAACTATGCAAAATTTCATCAATTTATCTGTACGCGTTTTCAAGATATGGCAGGATCGTGACATACACACACACATCCGGACAATTTTTCAGGACATCATACTAGATATATTGCTCTTGAAATATGTTCAAAAAAACTGTAAGTGAATTTAGGATTTAAATGTAGAGGATATAAGGCGAAAGCGCGCGAATTATTGTTGAAAAGTGTGAAAGGTAATCAGAGCCAATCACCGCCAAATAATGAGGTTTGTGAATGATCGAAGTGGGAGACATCGATCAATAAAATCAGCTGAGAAGAGACAAAGCTCCTCTTTCCAACTTTGACGTTTCGCCTGTCACTTGTGTTATTGTCAAATGTGTTTATATAATTCACGAATAAGAAAGTTTATCAATAGTGATTTGAGGAAGGAGTTTAAGGACCACAAGTTGGAAAACAGCGAACCGTTTACTCTAAAGGTAAAGAAAAAGGGGAAGCTAAAAAAGTGTGTCTTCTCAGGTGATTTCATGTTGGCTGGTGTTACATCGAGTGTGTTCTAATTTATGTTTTAGAGTGGTTCTTATATCTATTACTAAGATATATATATTCATCTTGATTTGGATTTCTTATTGGATGGTCCAGGATTAGTGGATCAATACTTGTTCACTTGATCAGCATCTTGTGGGAAGATTGAAAGCTTTCTTACCAGCGTCATTGATTTTGAATATCAACGGTCCGAGTTTATATTTCATCGATCTATTGTTTATCAGTCAACGACGACCGTTTGCTAGCTGACCTCTACAACGGATAAGTCTAAAACCATATATTTGTTCATATTATTTTGCCTAGTATTCCCCATTGGAATATTTCTTATATTATGTATTGGATGTGCCATATTTTTTAATATAATGTTGTATCTTCATATGCTCCAAATTGTGAATCGGGTAATTTAATTTACATACCAAAGTTTATCCCACACTTTCAGAAATCTTGGAATTTATATATTCGCAATGATTGATATTTTATAAATGTAATTATACTTATGTCGGCCTAAAATACCGTTACAAAACCTTTTTTAGGAAACTGGATTTTGTCACCACTGCAAAGCTTCCTCTATGAGGAAGCAAAAAACGAAAAAATTGAAAATTTGAAGCCAAACAACATAAGATATGAAAAAAAGTCGAGAGATAGAAAAACTTTGCTTTTTGAATATCCTCCGGAATTAGCATAACGAAGAGTGCGAAGCGCGACGTTTAATGAGAATCAAATTTTTTTCTAACAATCGCCTCAACCATACCTGGAACTGAGACTGAATCAAATCATGCGAGCTACTAGAAAATAGGATTAAACCTCTCTGATCGCGAATATCGAATACCCAGCCGCGGCCGGACTGCTGGTTTTGTAGTCAGGAGATAAGCGCCCTTTCAACCTACGTATGCGCAATTCTTGAGAATTAACGCGAGGACTTTAAGGATTCTACCAGGAAGGCTCATTAGAGATATAATCTAACGCCGTTAATCAGCGTCGTTAATTCCTCGGAAAAATAGTCCCGGGATGCGAAATCCTCGCACGGGTTATTGGCGTTTCAATACGATCGATGCAGAACAATTTAACACTTAGAATTTGCAGAACTGCGGAAAGGATTTAACAGTCTGTGATCTGGGAATTAACAATCTGGCACAATCAGAAATCTTTTATTCTAACAGACATCTCAAGATTTCATGATCCGCCAAAAAATGAGTTTGAGTTTTGCGTCAAGATTCTTTCTTTATCCTTATTTCTACTTCTTCATGCTCGTCTTCTTTGAAACCCTTCCAGCACTGAAGTCAACGACTTTCGGGGAATTTGGGACCGAATTATTTATCCGGTTCCTGAGCTTCATTATGTAAATAATTTAAGAATTACATACTAATAAACCAACGCCAAGTTCGTCAGGCGCAAAATTATTTTTTTTTACTTATTACAACTTCAAGTCATTCAAAAGCTAATCAAAGTTGAAAAAACAGTATATGCAAGATTTTTGAGACATTTCGTTACACCACTTTTTTAGAGAGGAGAATTTTAAAAGTTGTCTAGGAATTTTAAGGGATCTTAACGATTTTCAAGTGATTGTTACAAATTGAAAAATTTTTTTAGGATTTTTAATCAACTTCGTAAAAGTTTGGGGAATGTCAAGACATTTCGTTGAATTTTAAAGAAATTCATGCAATTTTAAGAGATTTTTAATAATTCTCAGAGACTTTAGGGAATTTTGAAAATTTTAAAATTTCGGGTAATTTTAAAAGGTAGAATTTAAAAAAATAAGATTTTTTTCATGAGATTTTTAATAATTTGAAGGGATTTTAAAGGATATAGAAAAATTTTTAATGTTACCGTAGAATTTGAAAGAATTTCAAGAAATTTTCACGTTTTTCAAGAAATTTTTATGATTTTAAAAATATTTTATAGAATTTTATAGAATTGTTAGGGAATTTTTTTGAGGGATTTCAAAAATCAAAAGATTTTTCTTGCAATCTCTGGAGACTCATTAAACTCTCTTAAAATTCTTTTAAATTCTCCAAAATCAATTAAATGCCGTTGAATGTTTTTTTAATTCATTGAAATCAGTGACAATACCCGGAAATCTTGTGAAAACTACGGAAATCTCTGGACCTTCCTTCTGATAATATTTTTGAACCCTCTTAAAAATCCGTTGAAATATTTACAATTGAAAAAAATCTTGCAATTCCATAAAACCCCTTGAGATCGGTTAAAATCAGATGAAATAACTTAAAATAATTTATAATCCTTTAATTTCTTTTGAAAATCCCCTTAAATTCCCTACATCTGCTGAAATTCTTTAAAGTCTTTCTGAAATTCTTTAAAATACCTTTAAAATTTCATTTAATTTAGGCTGGATTAATTTATATATTTTTCTTCACTGATTACGAATATAACTGTTAAAATTGTCACAAATGATATTTTTGAACTAAAAAGTGAAAAATGAAAAGTGAAAAGATTCGTTCTGAACCGCAGACTCGGTGGTTGAATTTTTTAAAGAGATTCCAGATTGATTGAGGGTGATTGACTGACTGTCGTAGAGCACTTCGGGGTTGTTGCTGGAGTAATATACGGACTCTTGAGGATCATTCCTCTGTTTTTATATCATTTTGGGCACCCCCTGTATCTCCTCATCCCGGAAAGGGTTAGGGTGCAATGATGTTCTAGAATGTTCTAGAATTTTCTAGAATATTCTAGAATATTCTGTAGATCTGCGATGATTTAATTTGTATTTTCTATAAGTTGCATCATTAAAGGTCTTCTTGGAAAGAGGGTGAGAGTGTGCACGTGTCGAAGAGTCGACAGGTCCGGTGGCATTTATTTATTTAATGAGTGACTCCTTCTAGCAAGGGTCATTGATGGCTTATTTATATTAAGTTAAAAATATCCAAGATCCTTTAAATATTGTTTACAGATTAATAATTGGGGGAAACTTTAGAATAAATGTTGATTTACATTAATAAATGCCAGCTAAGAAACATTGATTATTGTGACTGGTCTTCTTGGCTTACAATGAGTATTAAGTTATAAATTATGTTATTATGTTTATAAATAAACTAATTAGAGTGACGTCGCGGACGTGACAAAATTAATACTTATCGAGGTAAAGTGGAAAAAAACGTAAAAATGACGTTTCTTTGAATTTTGACCTTGAAGATGTCATTTGCGCTAATTTTCATGGCCGTTTTCATAATAAGAGCGTCTTTTAAAATCCCGGGCAAGTTCGGATTTTCTACTAGTATACTATACATCTCAAGATCAGTTACAACGAATCTGAACTGCATTTAACTATACTCATTAATTTTTAATTTACTTGAAAAATATTTTCACTTTTGTTACGACAGTTTTTTTTCTTCAATGAAAGTCATCTCAAATATCTTGATACTTTACAATATATAGATGTAGGCAAGGAAGTGAGAACAGGTGCAAATGATTGATAGCTAGGAGAGAGTAATTATTGGTAATAAGATTGCACGACATACAACCAGTTAACAAGCTGCGCAACCAGATGTTATTCTATCCAATGGCTATCGCTCACTTGCCTTGAACACTTTCAGCTTTTAATACTTATACCTGGTGGAGTCCAAGTCAAGTGACATAAGAATTTTCGTAGTGAAGAAAAATCAGAATCCATATTTTTGGGAAATTCTATAAAATGGCAAAGATATGGGACTTGGAAATTTTTTGAAACTTTTTTTTTTGGAAATATATCTTTGGTTCTAACTAAGCGATTTAGATTTTTAAAGTCTGAAATTTTCTGTAATAAGATGTAATTTAATATAAATTTATAAGTTTGTATATTTCGATCTTGTATCAGCTGGTAGCTTAGGAGAAATAAAATTCAAATCAATTTGAAGTACATGTCAAGTAATCACAAGAATATTTAAAGCAATTTAGAATAAAAATATAATAGAAATATAAGAAAAAATAAGTTTGCACGAAAAGTCAATTTTTTTGACGTTTTAATATACAAGTACGTCTTATTAAAAACATTTTGGACCTTAAAAAGCTAAATTGATTAATTAGAATTTTGTGCCATTTTCTGGAATTTTTCACAGATATTTATTGTAGTTTTTTTTTCATTACTAAAGGACTGATTACATCGAGATATACGCAAATACCATTTAAACGCGAAAATTCTTTTGATCACTTGACATGAACTCCAACTTAAATTATCATTCCTTTCTATTGCTCTCTACGCATTTTCAAATTTCAATTCACTGGGGATTAAAACATCACCATTTGATTACCTATACAGTTATCATTAATTCCAATTCATTAGGAGTGTTTTCAACGCCATTTGTTATACATTCTCAAGATGAAAATATTCAGGAAGTCGAGGTTGGAAATTTTTATTCAAGTCCGAGGAGAAAATGTATTCTAACAAACCCGAATTGAATTACATGAAACAAGGAAGAGAGTCTTCGTCAAATTAGAGGGCCTCACTGCATTATCGTTAATGATTTCGAGTATTACTTCAACTATTCGAGTAAAAATTAGGTTGTAAAAACGGTGGGAATGTACTAAGAAAAAGGGGTGGGATAGTGTTTCGAAAAGTATTTTAAAAAACGATGTTGGGAAAAGATAGAAAATGGATTTGGAAAAATAGTTTGCCAATGTCTAGATATTTTCAAAAAAAAAGTTGAAAAAGTAATTTAAAAAAAAAAAACGATGTGGAAAAAGTAGTTTGAAAAAGTAGATATTTGGAAAATAGGTTTGAAAAATCAGATCTAAAAACTAGGTTATCAAGTAAATATTGAAATTTTCTTTAAAATAGTTGAATTTTGAATAAATTAGTTGAATTTTAGAAAATTAATTTGCACCGAAATATTTAAATTTTCTATGAAAAAAATCATAGTTCAATGAAATAGTTGATTATTCAATTCTATTATTGAACAATAATTCAATATTTCTATAAAATTATATCAATAAGAAATTATACTCAACTAAAGTCAGTATACGTATCAAGCCTTCGTGTAATTTCTTAAATCGCAGAATTGGCTTACCTGAAATCAGAGAGAAAAGAAAAAAATTAATTAAGATACTTACTATCATTATTAAGAAATTTTGATAAAATTTTTCCCTGCTAAGTTAGTCACAGCTAAATTAGTATCTTCTAAATCTTCTAAATGTGTATTAAAATAAAAATAAAGTTACCAAAAATGGAGTGGTTTTAAATTCAAATCCTAGAAATTTTATTCCCTCTGATGACTTCCGAAGACGTCAGAGGAATCTAGAAGACTTCAGGGACTTAAGGGCGTGTATTACTTACCCGATCCCTACCTTATCGACATTTTTTTCTCTGTAACGGTACGTCTACATTTACTGACATTTATAAAGATATCAAATTGAAAATTTATAAAATTAATGAAAATATGCTAATGTATGTTTGTTTGGTTTTAACTTTTTGTTTTAAATGTCAATATTTAGGACCAGACAAACGTACCTTAAGGCTTTAACTTCAAATATAAAAATTTTTAATGCGGTATCTCAATAAATATAGACGTAGGGTTACAGAGAAAAAACTGTCGGTAAGGTAGGCATCGGATATGTAATACATGCCCTTAAGGAGACAAGAAAGGATTTTATAGACTTCAAAATAATTTTGGAGGCTTCCGAGAACTTTAAATAATTTCATTAACTTCAGGAGACTTAAAAGGACGTTAGTGACTGCAGAAAACTTTGACAGACTTCAATGACTTCGAGAGTCTTCTGATGACTTCAGATATAAGACTTCAGATTGCTTCAAAGTAGTTTCGAAATATAAATATCTTGAAAGAAAGGTTGGAAAAGGATGTCTAAAAATTAAGTTGGAAAACTAGTGGTAAAGCGATAGGAGAAAGGGACGAGATGAAGTATGTGAAAAAATAGTTTGAAAAAAGATGTTGGTAAAGGACAGAAAATGGGTTAGGAAGAATAGTGTGAAAATGTATATATATATATGGAAAAGGGAGTTCAAAAATGTAGTTGAGAAATGTTTGGAAGGTCTAAAAATAACTTAGAAAAACGATGGTTAATTAAAAATGTACAAGTTGGTAAAATAAGTTTGAAAAAAGGGTACAAAAGCAGTTGGAAAAGTAAATAGGATAAATTTTTCGGAAAAATAGTTGGAAAAATGGGTGGGGAAAAGGTCTTTGACAATTGGTTTGGAAAAATCATTTGCAAACGCATTAAATTGTTTGTAAAAGTAGTTCGAAGCAGGGGGTGAAGAGAAGGATTTTAAAAAAGTTTTGCAAAAGTAGTTTGAAAAAGTAGATATGTGGAAAAGAGGTTTGAAAAATGAGGTTTAAAAACTAGGTTTGAAAAACAGTAAAAAAACGGAATAGGAAAAGGGGAAGGAATAAGGTTTGAATCTAAATCCTTAACCAGGGTGGAATTATGTTGTGTTATTAAGTTCAGACAACTGAAGTTGAGAGTATTAAAATAATTAGTAGATTCATCAAACAGCTTGTGGATGTACGCATTTATGTAAAATCATCTGAGGGATTATAGACAAGAAAAGAGTGAATGAGCATTCTGTGGGATTAGATCTACGTAACAGGATTGCAGGAATGGTTGGAACGACCGCGACGATTGGCTTCGATGAATTGCAACTTCTAAGAGAATTACTCGCTAGTAGTTAACGTGGGTGATATGCCTCGGTAAACCTGGTTTAGACCGGGACATGTCCAAATAGAAACATTCACGGCGGATAAACTCAATAAATGTCAGAAAAAAACGTTGACGGTGATGTGTGCTTCTATAAAAGGCTTCTTTTTCATTTAATTTAAACCGATTTCAAATACATAATTAGAGATGTGTAAAACTTGATTAAAAAATTTCGGTTCGGGTTTTTTTAAATCCGAGTCTACTCGATAGTATACAGGACCCGAATTTTTCGGGTACAGGTTTAGGGAGTGTGAACACCGACCTGAAAATGCCGGGTCAAAATTTTTTTCACCCGAACCGATGCTGCTCGCGTTTTTGAGTTTTCTGACTCATACGCGGAAAATTTGGTTTGGATTTTCTTTAAAGTCGATCCGAAAATTTAGTTTTCCACTTTGCGGGATAATTTACCCGAGATTTTCGGGTCAGACTCGGGTCTTGCACCCCTCAAGAAATAATTCAAGGAAATTCAGTATATTTATTTGAAATGCGGTTAAATATTTCCGAAATTGAAATTTCCAGACACTAAAAATTCCAGAAAAATTTTGATAAAAGTTTTCAAAATAAATTTTAAGCAAAAACTCCCAAGTTTGAGATTTTTATTTCGGTAAATTTACGTGATCCCAATTGAAATTATAAGTTATAAACTGTAAATTGAAATTTTATTAAAATACACAAAAAGATTAAAGGTTGGAACTTAATTATGAGTTTTCATGATATTTCCAAAGGTTTTTTTTAATAAGCGTCTTTATATTTCCATAATCTTTAAGATTTAAGTTCCAATTACTAGCAATATTTAAATAACTCGCTGCGAGCAGGTTTTGCCGAGTTTAAATTGAGGAAGATTATTTCCTGAATTCTATTTTAGTTTCCATTACTGTTTTATTTGTCGACGTGTTCTTGTATGCTTCAAGTCTTCGAGAAAAAGATGTTCTCGAGGAAACAATTAAACCTGAAATCAGATAAGCACGAGTATCCTCTGGAAAATATATTCCGTGAGCGGCTCAGTAGAACAAAGTCAGCCAGTAGTAGCGGAAGTGGCAGTGAGAGATAAGGAAGAAATAATCGATAGTAGGATGAAGATCGAATGACGTGACAGTCGATCAGTTAAGAAAGAGACGAGAGCAAGCAGAGAATCCAGTTCAAAGTCGAACAAACTTTCTTTTTCTTTTCTCCAAAAAGATAATCGATTGACCTCTCCGAACGGGAAGCAGAAATCAATACAAATCGTGCTTACACGATTTAATGAAATAACTATTTATTATTTTGAAATACCATGGAATAGTTTCAAATTTAATAAAATTCCACCAAAGCTTATGAAGTAATATGAAATTCTTTAAAATCATTTCAAATGTTCAAGTTTTGTGAATTCTTTTAAATTCTTTTGAATTCCCTGTATTCAACAATTTTTTCATCCACCTTTTAAAATCTCTTTTCCAATCCATTTTTATCATTATACTTTTCCAAACAACCATCTTTGTCTTTCGCTTTTCCACCTTTTAAATTTAATTTAAAAAGTAATTATAGTTAGTTAAGTTATTAATTATTAATTAACTTAATTTTTAGACTTCTATTGCCAATCTTTTGGTCCAAACTCTATTACAGACCCTTTCTCTCGGTCTTTTTTTTCAAAATTTAGAAGAATTTAGAGGAATTAAAAAGTTATTATTATACAGATTCCTGTACAGGTTTGAAATTCCCGTACTAGTCCTAAAACATATTCTTTTTCAATTTCCTTTGAAATTTCATATGAAGATTTCTGTACAGGTTGACAATCCCTGTACAAGGTTTTATACAAACTATATTTCTGTTCAAGTTCTTGTACAAATATATATACAGTTTGAAAATTCCCGTAAAAGTTCATTTCAATTTCCTGTACAGGTCACTTTACAAGTTCATGTAAAGGTTGATAATTACTGTAGGTACAAATTCTTCGAAAAGTAAAATTTCTGTACAACTTCGGATACAGATTCTCGTACAGGTTCTTTTAAAATTTCCTCTACAGGTTGAAAAGTACTGTACAAGTTCCTCTACAAATTCCTAAAAAAATTTCAGTAAAAGTTGAAAATTTTCGAAAAAATTGTCTACAAGCTCCATTAAAAGTTCTGGTAACTTTAATTTTGCCCTTTTAAACAAAATAAAAAAGGTGATTTCGAGAATCGAATCCTGAGGAAATTGCGAGAAGAGCAGGACACAACAAGAAAAAAGCGTATAGTTCTATAATTTCGAGAATCGTTTTTCCCATTCCTAGGATTTTCCTTGGACAGTTTTTTTATGTTGTTCTGCTTTCTCAGTACGAAAGGGCGTTTATATGGTGTAAGTCGATGCACTCGCGAAAATACGCGTGCGCGGGCGCCCAAGACACGCGAGCCGTTCAACCGGTATCGGCCATATTTGGTTCTGTGGCACCGTCACATACGCACGATCGAGGACGAACAAAAACGCCAGTGAAGAGGTCATACGACCCGTAAGAATCGCCCCCGAGGACATTCCGACGGACATTGAAAGTCCTCCGCCTCCGGTTCTGAAGAAGTAATGAAGCTTCTTGACCTGTCAGATAGAATCAGATATATGATCATATAATTTAAAAGACATTTTCAAATTGAAAATTCATGTAAAGATTCCTCTAGAGAATCCCTTGCTGATCACAGATGAAAGATCCCTTTTTCTGAAATTACGAAAAACTGGTTCCTTTACAGGTTCCCATACAGGTTGGAAAATTCGGTACTACATTGTGAAGATCCCCATACAGATTCGTTAAAATTTCCTGTACAAGTTCCTACAAAAGTTCCTATACGAATTTCTGTACAGTTTAAAAAATCCCGTCCAATACCATTTATAGATTCCCGTACAGGTTCGTATACAGGTTGAAAATTTCTGTAAAACTTCGTATACAGATTCCTCTACAGGATTTTTCATATACAGGTTCTTGTATTGGATGAAAATTCACGTAAAAATTTGTATTGAGATTCCCATACAGGTTTCTTTATAATTCCCTATATAATTTCCTTTTTACTTCTTATTTAGATTCCTGTACAGGTTGATAATTCCCGAACACGTTTCTCTTCAAATCCGATTAAAAATTCCTGCAAATTTATATTTTCCCATTAAAGCGTATGAATTTTCAACCTGTGCAAGAATCTATGCAGGAAATTAAAAATGAATACTTATGAAATACTTTAACCTGTGCAGGAATTTCAAAAGCAACTTGTACAGGAATTTGTCGCCTATACAATAATCTGTAGAGAAATCTGTAACAGAACTTATACAGGAATTGGTAAAGCAAAATGTTTAGAAATTTTCAAGTTTAGCTCCAATATGTACAGGAACCTGTTCAGGAAATTAAAAACTTCAAAAGGACGTTGCAAGGAAATTCTCAAACTGTACAGGAAACAGTATAGGAACTTGAAACGGAACTGGTACGGGAATTCTCAACCTGTATTGGAACCTGTACAGGAACTTGAAACCAAACTGATACGTGAATTTTCAAGCAGTACTGAAATTTGTACTGGAGCATGTACAGGAAAATTGAAAACTTTAAAAGGAAGTTTCACAGGAATTTTCAACCTGTACAGGAATCTGTATTGTAACCTGTACAGGAAAATTTTATAGAAATTTCACGGAAATTTTCAACCCGTATAGGAAACGTTATAATAACTTGAAAAGAAACTTGCACGGAAATTTTCAACCTGTGCAGGAATCTGTATTGGAACCTGTACAGGAACTTGAAACGGAACAGATACAGGAATTTTGAAGCAGTACTGGAATTTTTTACTGGAACCTGTACAGGAAAATTAAAGACTTGAAAAAGAAGTTTCACGAAAATTTTCAACCTGTACAGGAAACGTTATAATAACTTGAAAAGAAACTTGC
>UCOH01006332.1:0-13647 GCA_900474275.1 Synergus japonicus
GGGCTATACCGTAGTGATAGTCCGGAGTCTTTGATTAACCACCGTAGTGATTGATTTTGAGGTTGACGGGCTAAACCGTAGTAATAGTCCGGATTCCTTGATTAACCACCGTAGTGATTTCCGTTTTTCCAAGCTTTTATCCAAAGATAGGGTCGTTTGATCTTTAAATCGCTCCGTAGAGTCAAGATCGTTTACTCCTATCCTGGCAGGATCGCCAATTTTGTAACGGGTCGGGGAAGATACGTAATAATTCCCAATTTAAGTATTTCGTGCCTGAACTATACTGCAGGACTTCTTTATTATATGTGGGACCTTATGCGGTCAGAGGTACCAAAAGAACTGACTCCCTCGCACAAGGGATGCGGCGGCTAGGACCCCATACCAAAGGGACTGTAGAGAAGGGGAAGATTTATGTTTCCGTTACATCAACGTCGTCTACTAAGTTCTGTTATAAAGATGTTTGGAGCCGATAATGCCCATTGGATCTTGCAAGAGGATAAAGACCCGAAACATCGAAGCCGTCTCTGCACCACTTGGAAAGAGGAAAATGACATTAACCTTGGACTGACCATCACAGCCCTCAGATGCAAATCCAATCGAGAATGTCTGGAGCGTTTTGAAGAGGAAGCTTGCTGGAAAACGTGCATTTACTCTAAAATAGCTCTCGCAAAGAATCAAAAAGATATGGCTAGATTTACCAACAGACTAGGCTGAAAGTATGCCGAAAAGGTTCCAGGTCATTCTGCATAACGATGCGGACTGGACCATTTATTAGGTAGTAGCGCCGTAGTCCTTTGAAAGTACTTTGATTTAAAAAAGAAACGTTCAAACATCTGTATTAGTTTTCGAGAAATCGTCCAATGTTTCATGATGAACAGATTATATATCTATATTTATATATCAATTTTTAATATACAATATGTAATTGTGGATTTAAATATATAATGGAACCGCATCGCACGAGGGGATATAAAATTTCTTGACATGAGTGGTATGGGTTCTCACCACTTTTGAAATTATTTTTAACTTTTATTTTTGGGAATTTATTTGAAATAATTCATTTGCTTTCATAGTGTCAAAAAATATTTTTAAATTTGTAATTTTTAAAATGTCAGGATTAGTTTGCACTCAGACCAAGCAAATTGTGTTCCTCCTTTTACGATGCGCTAGGTCGAGTACCGATCAAGCACCGATCGGACCGTAAGTTGCATCAGCGGTCTGGCCTAGACTATTTTTCCCGATTTTAGTCCAATTTGGTAGGTCATTTTTCCCTTTGAGCTTTTTTTATTGTACATAATTTTTCACTAAAGCTGCAAGGTTTGAAAAGTTAAAAGAAGAAGCAGGCGTTCTCTCGAAATATAAAATGCAAGAAAGTCAGGCAGGTGGTTTGCATCAAAGAGCCTCAATAGACAAAGAAGAAGATTCGGTGTCTTTGTATGAGGATAGCCTCTAGTGGCTTGAAAGGAGTTTTACGGCTAGTAGAAGCACCTCCAAAGCAAAGCTACTCATCCCTCGAGTCTGCCTTCTTCAATTTTCCTCTTCTTTCTGGCTTACTTTCGTCACTTTACCTTTTTAAGACATGGATTCCCGAAAATATCAACTCAAGTTATTTCACGGATAAAACGTCCTTGTGTAAAAATACCCTAGGCACTCAAGCCAGCAAAATCTGTGACAAACGTTCAACTGTCTCAAGGGTGTTATGACTGTTATGACAGAACCAACGTGCTTATTTTTTTAAACACAAATGATATTTTCTTCTCTTCCAGCTTCAGTTCGTTTTTTTTAAGAATATAAAATCTAAGAACATTTTGAAAGGTTAAAATATTTTTATATCATGACATATTACACCCTTATAGAATTATGAAATTAGAAATAACAACTAATCCATATAAAATCTAAATTATGTAGCAATCTTTGACATTTTTTTCACATTTATCTCGGAATTTGTAATATATATATTACAGAAAATTTGTATTCATGAATTTGTATGACATGGAAAATGAACGCGTGTTGACATGGCTAAGAATTAGACTAACATAAGTTATATTTGTAGCCTTGTAATTGGGCTAGTGTACTCTAAAAATAAATAAAAAAAAAGTGTTTCAATACAGAAAAGCGCATTTTTTTAGTAAAATGTGCTTCATTCAAATGATACTTAAATTATTTAAACACCTTTTCAACTCAATCAAAAATTTTCGAAGACCAAAAATTTCAGAAGACGAACCTAATATAAACTTACTTGTAAGAATTGAAATAATACAGAATAATTATAAGAAAGTTAACGCTTTCCTGAAAAAATATTTCAGAATCATTTCCGATAATTTTAATGATCTATGATTATTCTAATGCATTTGAAGGAGCACGAAAGAGATAAGATTATTTAAAACATTTTCAAACATAATGAAAAAGTCGAGTCACATTTAACATTAAAGGAGAAGGCGTGACAGTTTCAGGTAGATAATATCCACTCTACTTCAATTACTCGATCCTCGAAGAATCTCTTAGAGCTCTTTGTTTAACCGAAGCATTTTCAAGAGTTCACTTGAAACTGCTGTTGGACACGTGCCTTGAAGTCGTACTTGAATAAATCACGAAGAATTGTATTTCCCGTTTTTCCAAGTATCTTTGTAATCACTGCCACGTATCTCTATTAAGAAGAAATTCTAGAAAACCAATACTGATGAAGTATATGTCATCAGAGAAAAGTAGGTATATGATAAGAAAAGATTAAGGAATTGTATTACTCTAAAAGAAAGATAAACGTCTGATTGAATAGGTATTTATAAGTTCAAAACAACTAGTGAAAAAATTATATCATTTTTATTACACATTCACAAAAATTCCTCTTTTTGAGATTTTTAGAAAAATAATTAAATGGCCCTTTGCAACTCACGAGCGTCAAAGTAATCTTCACGCATGTGAAATAAATAGATAGAAATTCTATCCCTTTCTATCTCTCGCCTATTCCTTCTATCTCTTTTTATCTGTTGTCAATTCCCATCTATCTCCTTCTATCTCTATAATATACCTTCTATATCCCTTTCTATCTTCTGATCAATCTTAATTCGCTTTTATCTTCTTCTTTACACATGCATGTAAAACCCTCGTTTTGTCCACCATTTACAGACATGCAAAATGGCCGATTCCACACTGTCCTCAAAAGCGATGAGCAGCATCCCCGACATTGATGAGCAAAACGCTCTGTGACCAGTTAGCAAAGTTGTCTTCACGGCATGAAGTAGTATAAGGAGACATATCAAAGCCATTGAAAATGTTTGACGGTTTTGGAATATTTCGTGTAGTCGTCAAGTAGAGTTTTAAAGGAGTAATATTACGATTGTAACTGTAATATAAACGGTAATATTACGGTAATATTACCGGGCCAATGTTACTTTCATCGATTTTCGGTAACATCTATTTCTTCGTTATTTGAGAGTTACAAATAAATAATATAATTTATATAAACTAATGTTTTTAAAATGTAAGCGATTAATAATTTATGATTTTATATTTTCAAACGTCTGTTACATTATTTGCATTCATTATTTGCCGTTGCAAATAAAAATAATAAAATAGATTTTGTTCAATATATCTAATGATGATTTTCTTATTTTCTCTTACTTTCAACTTAAGAAAATATAAATTGAACTAACTAGAAATATTTATTCCTAACAAATTCAGTAAGCTATTTATAACACTTTACAGGTAAATTACCCCTAATTTTATTTTTTTTAAATATTATTTTACGGGTGTTGGATCCAAATTCTAATCTCAAAATTAAATTCCCTATTTTAATCAACAATTATTACAATTAAATATCTTTTCATTCTATAGAAATATTCTGATTTGAAATAAAAATGTAACTATAAAACGAAAAAATATTTACTTTTAATACTTTTTTCATAAAACAAGGAATTCAAAATTAGCCTAAAAATTGCATTTTTTCATTTTACTCAAAAATTATTAAGATTACAGATTTTTTTCGATCTGTAATCACAATTCTATTTTAAAAATGACTACTTACATAGAGCCAAAAAATATCCAATTATAATAATTATAATATTTATGAAGTAAAGTTATCTATTTCAACTATAAATTAAATGTTATAAATTATTAAAAGCATTTTAAAAACTTAAATTTTCGATAAGTTCTCATTTTTGGTTATATTCGCGGTAATATTCTCGGTAATATTACCCGATTTTAAATTCTCGAGAATTTTTAAACTCTATCGTCAAGTAGAATAATTGAACTTAAGGTACCTCAGCGCCTCTGTGGCCGCACTATGCATTAAAAATAGAAGTTTATTTGAATTGTGACAGATAGTTCTATTGGTTTTAAGGAATCGTGACAGAAAGCATGGAAACGTCAATAAAAAAATTTTAAACTGCACGAATTATTCCGCAAACCTACGATTAATCCAAATCGGATTCCCAGCCTTAGATATGTCTCCTTATACTACTTCATGCTTCACAGTTACCAAAAAATATTGCGCCCCGGTTGCGATGCCATCTAACGTCGTAAACGGATACTATGTAAACAATGTTTTAGGTGAAGTTGGGTTCAATTGGGTTGATGACTGTAAACGGTGGACAAACGAGAATTTTGCATGAATTCTGAAGGGGCCGCGTGAACCCGAAGCGAGACGTAGTGAGACCAAACAATAGAAAAACTAGGGACTGAAAGAGATAGACGGTGATTGACAAGGAGATAGTAAGAGATAGACGGGGATGGACAAAAAATGAAAAGAGATAGAGGAGTGAGGATTGCAAGAGATAGGCGGAGATAAAAACGAATAAAAAATAGGAGATTCAAAGAAATAACCGTGAATGTAGATTAAAATGGAGATAGAAAGGGATAGAGAACTGAAGATTAAAATAGTATACTTCAATTCCCACATCTCTATCTCTTTCCATCTTTGTCCATCCTTGTCTATCTCTTTCTATCTCGTTATCATTCACCGTTTTCTCCTATCTCTTTCAATACCTACTTTTATATCTTTTTCTATCTCTGTATATATTTCCCTATCCTATTCTATCTCCATTTCAATCCACAGCCACGCGCCGGCTCCTTCCAATCGCAATATATATATATATATATATATATATATATATATATTCCTTCCTATTCTAGTCTATCCCTTTCTGTCTCCTTATTAATTTTAATTCGCTCTGATTCCTTTCAATCCCCACTTCTTTATTCCTGTCTATTTCTCTCCTATTATCCCCTATACCTTTCTATCTTCTTTTCAATCAAAATTCGCTCTAATCTCTTTTAATCTCACTTTTTTGTCCCTTTAAATCTCTCCCGTATCCTCACCTATCTCTTTCTATTTTCTTGTCAAGCGAAATTTACTGCTGTGTATTTCAATCCCCTGATTTCTATCCCAGCTTATTTCTAAACTTATCTTCTTGAATTTTTTCTCTGTTTCAATTTAAATTTTTAATATTTAAATATATCCTTATTTATCTTATGAATGTACAAAATATTTTAGTTTTAAAATTATTATGTATATTTAAAACAGTGTTGTGTAGTAACTTGTTACAAGTAACTAAGTTACTAAAA
Organism: Synergus japonicus; assembly: GCA_900474275.1. Lineage (NCBI taxonomy): Eukaryota > Metazoa > Arthropoda > Insecta > Hymenoptera > Cynipidae > Synergus > Synergus japonicus. Next base: position 5,563 of record UCOH01006332.1, read on the forward strand.
AGTTACGTTATTTGTAACTTTGAGGGTAACTTAATTATTATTTTTAAAAAGTAACTGTAATGTAATTTAGTTACGATTTTTATAGTAACTTGTAACTTAATTTTAGTAATTTTGAAGTTACTTTGTATTTTTTTATATCTCTTTTATATGGTCAATTTACATATTTTTTCTAATAAAAAAGAAAGAAATTAATGATTCGAATTTGAAAATCAGGCGGTTTTAAATTATTTAAATTATTTAAAATATAGTAATATAATAATAAAAATAATTTTATTAATCTTATATTAATTATTTTTATTTTTAAATTAAAAAATTCAGGAAGCAAAAAAAGTAACTTTTTAGTTAACTTGATGTTACTTGACTAGTAACTATAACAAGTTACAGTTACAAGTAATGTAACTGTAACTTAGTTACTTTTCTTGATTAAGTAACGTAACTTTAACTAGTTACTCAAAAAGAAGTAACTTACCCAACACTGATTTAAAATATGAAGATTAATAAGTTAAGAAGAGAGAAGTAGCCTTGGGGATAGAAAGGCATAACATTTTTTTGCGAATAAATCTTCAAATTTCTATCACATTCTATCTCGTTACTTCCAGCAGAGAGCGCACATAGTTTACTTTTATTCCCTCGAGAGCGGGAGTAAATAATTTCCTCCCGTTAAATGTGATAAATTTCTTTATAGGGCTAGTCACAGTGGTTATTTTCCTCGTACTGCGGCCATCAGATCAACGTCATTGCTCAGCAGCAACATTCCTTGTTGACAGCAAGACGACTCGGTTTCGATTTCCGGCGCCGGTAGAATCACCAAGCATCACTTCTCCTTCATGCGCCTAAGGCAGGGTCCGTCAACCACATTGCCGTACTGATGAGTTTAGTGGCGGATCCGGCACGAAACACAGAAGAGGAAAAAAGTATGGCAGTATTGTGTGACACCTAATAGCTATATATATATATATACTGCTTCACTATTCCTCTATTTTCTCAACCAAATAAGTTTCAATCAAGGGACCGAACTGGTTGACACTACTTTTCAAGTATCAAATGAGGCTATTCTACGAAGAAAGTCGGAATCTTGTGTGCCCGATGTAATTTAATTTTTTCCGGTCAATGGCACGTGTTTGTGAAAACCATTTTTCCGAGGATAATATTATAAGACACTGTGCCTGGTGCCACATGTGGTCAATAAGGGCGTATTATTTACTGTTTTATTTCATTTCATAAAATCCAAGTTTCAAATCAAATTTTCAAATACCTACAAATTTATAAATAGATAGTAATTCTAGACTAAAAAAGAAAAAAACTTCTTTTGGTAGAAAAATTAAAAATAATTGATCGCGTTAAAAAAGGAAAGACCGCAATTGATATTGCAAGAAAAATCAACACCATGGGATGGAATGTTGTAATAGAAGATGTGGCGTATTAGAATTCTGATCTTGTTATGAGTCTACGCTAGATGGTATACCATTCTGTCTTGCCCTTAACTCAGCCCTCTTAAAATGTCATTTTCAGATTTATGATATTGATTTAAAATAAAAGTTACATCTTTATATTACTTTCTGGATGCAGGTTTCTATATAAAAATTCTTTATATTATATGTAATTGAAAAATAAATAGAAAAGCATATTCAATTACATAAATAATTATTAAAATACTTCTTTATGTAATTCTGTTTGCTTTTCAATTGCTTATTATATTTTATTTTAATTATAATTCCATATTATCTGGATATTATCGGATTGGTCATCGATTATCTACATTATCTTATCTTAGGGTCCAAGTATACGCTAGATGGGGTGTATGTTCTGTTATTTCTAAAGCACACTAAATGTCCACCCCCTAATTGACACTCACTTTTTTTAAAACAACACTTGATAGAAAACCCTCAGTGTAAACTTTATCTCAAAAAAATTTTAATAAATAATTCCTTTACGTTTTACAGTTATTATTATTAGAGTGGAATAAAATCAATTAAAAATTAAATATGTTGGAATTAAGGACAAAATTTTTGTTACAAAATTCATGGGAATAGAAGTTAAACTATTGGTACACCCTACATATAGTCCAGACTTAGCACAATACGACTTTGATTAGTTCCCCTACGTTAAACTGAGAATGAAAGAACTGCATTTTTCGTCTGATGTGGAGTTGGTAGCCACTTTTCAGAAAGAATATGACTTGATACCGAAACAAATGTTGGAGGAATAGTTTGATGAGTAGTTTCAACGCATGAAAAAATGTATTAACCGTGACGGAAAGTACTCTGAAAGACTTTGACAAAAGCATACACGAAAAAATTATGGGACAACCTATGTACATTTTACATATTTCTGACATTTTTTAAATTCACGAAATCAATTTTCCCAATTTGATAAATAGCTGTTCCATCTGGGATTAACCAAATTAATTCAATTCTATTTTTATTCACAAATGAGCAGAGGAATCGGGTTTTCAACTTTACATATCCATTAATTTACATATCGTTTACATATCCATTATAAAAGTTAAAACTGGAAATATGGAACTATTTTGACTAAGCATTGGGAAGAAAATTAAATTTATAAAGAATTATAAATAAAAATATTCTAAAGGCAGAGAAAGTTATATTGTATAAATTCCTTAAAAATCAGAAGTAAAGAGATGAAAATACTTGTATAATGAGCACGTTATTTTACTTCACTTTCAAATGTGTCTATTCTAGAAGTGATTAAAACCGTCGAGATGTTGAGCGATTTAATTAAACCAAACGTGAAGAAAAGAGTGACAGTCATGCTAATAAGACGAAAATATTCCAGAGGCGTTCTCTAGATTTCCTTTGAGAGCTTGCAGAGAAAGTAAGGACACAGTGGAGAAAAGGATTTTACTTGTTTTATCGAAAACTTTCAACAGAACTTTAAAAGCCTTGAAAATTTCCTTACTTTAATTTTAGTAGAATTTTTATTATTAATCAGACAATATTTTTTTTGAAGAAAAATTGTAAAATTGTGAAACGTGAACAGTAGGATCGTCAACTGCAAATAGTAATTTTTTTGGCAGGCGAAATTCCGAGTTTGAAGATCTATAAGGTTACTGGATAAGTGCGAAACTTTTAAAGTTTGTCAGCTCAATATTGTCGACTTCTGTAGAAGAAGAACCTTGTTAGTCTCATAAAATGAGACTAACTTCTCTAATGCTTAGATTAACTAACACATACTTCTAAATAGCTGTAAATTCTATCTCGGATGTTCCATTTAACTATATTTATATTTTTGTGCTCATTTTTGAGCACTTTGCTTCTTCATTATAATGAAATTACAAATGAATTTGTTTCCTCATAGAGGAAGCATTAACGATTTTTCTAAATATTTAAAAAAATATATATAATTGTTTTTTTCGAAATAAAGAATCTTTCATATTTTTTAATATTTATTTATATTAGATTACTTAATTTTATACGTTGTAAAAAAATGTTTACTTTTTTACATTAGCTTTGAATTTTGGTTATTTGAAAACAAAGATAAGAACAAAACTTTTCAAAATTACATATTAAAGCGTAACTTCCTTAATATTCAATAAAATGCATTAATCATACAGGTCAATCGATTCGACTCGACGCGAGAAATCTTTCTTTACTATACATAAACTTTCAATTTTGATTATTCGAGAAAATATAGTCGAAAAATCAATTTTACAAAAATTCTAAATGTAAATAAAAATCGTAAAATTCAATATTTTGGAAAATCCTTTGGCAAGTTTTGAGATATTAATGGTGCCAATATACCCTATAAATTTCATCAATTTATCTACAATTGCCTTTATTTTAAGAGGAAAGAAAATGCGACGTTACGTACACATATTCGGTAAATTGATTGGAATGTTGTATTCGAATAGCCTGAGTGCTAGGTGGAGCTCCTTCAGGAGTTTATCAACCCTACCTAAATCTAAACCTAAATCACTATATGTGGATTCATATGAATGTTTATTAAGAAAGTTCCCAGTTAATGTTAGACAAACCTTTTAATTTGAACGATTGGAACCTTATTTAGTTCATTGTATCTAGTTATGTGATAATTTTACTCACCATCCGTTGTTGAAGATTCTGCACTCGGCAATGTAAGTGGACTGAAGAACCGAGCTGGACAGTTATGTTGCTATCAGGATCTTCGAAAAACGGTGCAGGTTCGGGAGTTGCATCAGTCTCAGTAGCAAGACTCTCGTCTTCGTAGATCTGTAAGATGAACGAGGGCGACTTTTGAGACGCTGAGTTGAAACTCGCCTTCTACTCTTTCAAGCACTGACAAATGGAGCGAGGGCGTAAAGGTCTTGATTTACGTTATACTCTGAACGTACGAACGTAAATCGAGTTTAAACCTTCCACCCTACTCCGTTGACGACTTCTGCTCTCTTCTATCCCTGTTCATTAATCTCAAGGAGCTCATAAGGCATCGATCGACTCTGATAACTTATTCTCGGGGATAAAGGAATAGAATTAGCGACGCCTGATTGACTCAGAGAGCTTGATTTATGTTCTTTCGAAAGGTTAAAATTGAGTATCTAAAAATAAATTCTCATTGCTAAATACTTTATGAAAAAAAATTTATTCTTGAAAAACTTATCATAGAATTTATTATATTACATTTCTTATATAGTTTCTGATTGATTTAAGCAGCAACACCAAATCTGATTTAAAACAAAAGTCTTCGGAATAAACTTTTAGTATTTAGTTTTTCCATCAAAAACATTTTTGGAAGACATTTCAATTCAAGTCGTTTTTCTTCGAAGTGTTCCTATGAACTATTTCTTGAATAAAAAGGCGGACAACTGACGTTCTTTAGAAGTATTTCACGTACGAAATCTTAAAAATTTTGTATGCCATGAAATATGTTTGTCTCCTTCGCAACTTTAATTTATCCCTCAAAAACTCTTTCTTGTAATAACTTTCAACTTCTGTCAACATTACTTTAATTCTATTAAATATTTTTAATTCTATTATATTATATAACTTGTTGATAATTATCAATACAAATATTATATATCATTTTTGCGTAACGTTTTAACCGAATGTTTGTTAATGTATCACACTGCCTCACGCCCTCAGTGCCCTTTATGCCAGAAACTTTATAGTAATTTAACAGTTTTGCAACATCACCATTACATTTCATAGACCTATTTCGTTCTTTCGGTACAGATATATACGTTCATTGTTTGAAATGTTTCCGTACCTACTAACTGAATATCTTCACACAGTAAAGGTAATAATAAGGTAATAATAAGGTTTGAGCTATTTTTAATTCATGCCTAACTTGTTTGAATTCACTTTGAACTCTTCTGAAGTCTGTTGCATTACATTCTTTTGAATTCACTTGGATTCGTTTCATTTTTTGTAACTTAGTTTTCATTCGATTAAATTATTTAGAGTTTTTTAGAATTCTTTTGCATTTATTTGAATTCACTGGAATTTTAACATGAATTATTTTGAATTTGATTGAATTATTTGTCAATGGTATTCGCTTATTTTGAAATCCCTGAAATTCACTTAAATTCACCATGAATTCCTATTAATATGATTTCTATCAATTTCACTTGAATTCCCCTTGAATTATATTATATTATTTTCTGTTTTTTGATTGAAACGGCTGAAGTTACTCGATACATACAAAGAGTTTGCCTGAGGATTGGTGTAAATTGCATTAGCCTTCTTTGATTTATAGGTTTTTCGGATCTTGTCCCTACCACAAATAAAGATCTGGTCCAAAACATAGTTTTCTGCGAGGGACATTGATTATTATTGGCAAAGCATTTTTAATTTTAAGAATCTTACAAATGATGTACTCTTATTTACGATATTTACATATCAACTATAATGCGAATGATTTTGTTATAGTTCCATCTCTTAGTACCACAAAAGTATTATTCCAGCTTGCGCTTCTTTTTATTGCTATTGAATATAAACATTTGTCCACAACCATTCCCTTATATCACTCTGTTTCATTGGAGAAATCAAGCTCTACAATTCATGTATGTCTTTTAACACTTGAAACTCAAAAATGCGTATATATATATATATATATATGTGTGTGTGTGTGTGTATTAGTTAACAATTTATTACATTGTCGTGTTGAGTTGACGGCATATTTCATATGAAACCTCATTAGCGCTTTTAAATACTATTATTTTAAACATTAAAAAAGTGCTTAGCTCTTTTTCATTTCCTGTTTCAAATGCAAAAGCTATATGGCCTCAAACCTGCCTCCAATAAGCAATTGATTTTACTCAGGGGAGAAGATGGTGAGCAACTGAGCATTGTAAGTCATGTTCATTTTTGTGCAGTATTGTTACGTACCAATCATAAATTGTTTTACCCAACTTTTCAACTGCTCTAAATCACGTCTCTTAAAAACAGTTTGTTCAGATGTGTATATCTACCGCCTCCACGAAAAGTGCCCAATGTTTCAAGAGCTTTTTATCTATAAGAATTCTAAGAATAGGTATACTCAAGTATAAAATTCAATTTCTTCACTATTTTGCTTTCCATTTTCATTAGTTGCTTGCAGATCGTGTAAGACGCATTACTTGACGAGGAGCTCGAACTTCTTTCAGGAGTTTCTCGGTTTGTTTCATTTCTGCAGACGTCAAAACTTTTGTAAGAGGCGACTTATTTTACACGCAAAACTAACCTGTAAATTATATGCCTATCATCAATATAGAAATTTACATGTCATCGGATACAAAACGTTGAATCATTTTGAACTTTTTCAGCGTATTCAGTGGTGAAACGTGTTTTAGAATTAACAATTAGATCTATGTAGCAATCTAAAAAAATTTTCTTTTTTCTTATTTCGGGAATGGAGCCGTCGGTTTCTCAGGCTCTGTTTTCGGACCTTGAGTTCGATTTTTGAGCCTACACTAATGGAACATTTTTCTATGTACTTCTTACCGAAGCTCTAGTTGTTTGGAATCCATCGGGAACTGTAGATCCCCTCAGAAGAGGTAAGCGACCCCATGTTAATGATCCTATGTTGAGAGACACATTGTTTGTTGGTAGTGGCCAATTTTGTTAGATGCACTGTGATAGTTTTCTGGATATGAAAGCGTAATTTGTGACTTCACACGGATTACTCCATTCATCCTACTCTATCTGATGCCTGTTGGGGGCTACACCCGGAACCCGGCATAGGGACAAGGAGGCTCACAAAAATTCCGGCCTCTGCTACTGTGCTGGGACTACATCTGATGAAGGTGCCAGTCCAGAATATTCTCATGAGGCCTGTGTGGCACAAAGGACTTACAGCCTGACCGCTATGGAACTTCTTCAGGGATCTACCATCTGAAATTATTCAATTACCAATCACCAATTACTTCAAAAATACTTTGTGGAATTGAATATTTCAGGCAAACTCTAGTATTTTTAAAATTGAGTGAGTACCCCTTTTCCTTCATTCTTAGATCGACTTGTTACGATCCCTTTTATGTAATTCCGGGTAGTAAGGGTGTCGACTGGGGAATCCGTCGGATTCCCCAGTCCGACATTTTATATTGGTATAACCGGTTTATATTTCGTGGAATTCGTTGACGGTTTAATATCTCAGAGAGGGACTTGATGCTCGTAAAAAGTGGTGCATATCATGTTTTAACTTTTTGTTTCAACTGCGAAAATCCTTGTCGTTAAAAAATTAATCACTGTTCAAGCTCTCTAATTTCCGATGATTAAGGCGAAACAAAAAGTGAAAAGAAGGAAAAAAATAATACCGAAAAGAATAAAGTCTCCACTTGTTATTCTTAACCAGTCTCTTAAACAGTGGTTTTTAATGATCCGAACTTACCTCAGTGAAGGGAGAACTAAGCTCATGCCATAAAGACCTAGGCACGTTTTCCAGGCCAGGAAATGGCTTCACACCTGGAAAAAAATTTCTTCTGTAATTTCTCCCATGCATTTCAAAGCGGTTCAAATGTGAACAAAGGCTTTTGTAGACTCGATAAAAAATCCTTATAGTTTCGGTACGATGTGCTTAGTAGGTACATAATGGAACTAAATATCGATTCTACAAAATTGGATTTGGCCAAAAAGTCGTATAGCTTGTGCAGCTCAGCTCAGGTTGAGTAAA
>UCOH01006334.1:0-12787 GCA_900474275.1 Synergus japonicus
ATATATATATATATATATATATATATATAGATCAGCAAATGTGTTGAAAGTGATAACCCATTGCCAGGAATATCAACAAATAAAATACAAACACTGAAAGAAATTCAGCAGCAAACGAGTTGGGAGTTCTGAAGTAACGCCACCAACTTATTTCATAGCTAGTTTAAAAATCGATAGAAAATGGAGTTTATCTTTATGCTTTTCGGTCGTCTTGGCACCTGCTCATTAACTCGTGAAGGCGCACACCGTACAGCGTGCACATAATGTACTTGCACTTTGCTAATTTGCCTCGGAGAGAGCACCAGTGTAGAAGATCGTTTGTATAACTTTTTGTTTTCTGGGACACGTTCAATTAATAATTAACGGAACTAATGCTCCTTTCGCGAGAGTGGCATGGCGTGAGCAGAGCATCCCCTCCATTTGCATTTCTCGTAACACGGAAGTAGAGAAATTTCCTGCATCATCTCGAGTATATCGTGGATGCAAGTTTTCCCTGAGTGCGCCGATTAGTCGAGACTGGAAGTGCATCGCAAACGATGAAGTGCATAGAAAAGTACGACGACGAGGTCGCATCCGCAGCATGTTTCCTTGTAGGTCTTCTGTGTACATCGTAAGGTCTCCCAGTAGGATTAGCCCCGTGCCAATATTTCATGAAAACCGCGTTCTTCCTACGGCTCAACTCGCTTCTTATCCGATCTATCATCATCATCATCATCATCATCATCCCTAACGATAACCCTTCCCTATTGGCCTTTCCAAGCCGTCAATTCCAGAGATATCTCTTTTTTTATGTCTACAATCTGGATTTTGTTCTGCTGGTTAATCTGTTAATACTTCCACTCTGCTGTTGTTTCAACCAGTCTTACGGATTATCTCGAAATTACAGGAAAAATTCTGCAAAACCTTTGACATGCTGCATATATTCAACTTGTAAACCCGGAAAACATGGGGTCGTTTAGCGGAGTTCTCGAGTCAGCAGGTAAGCCGGATTGGGCAGTTTGGAAATAGGAGAGACAAGTTGCACATCTTGCAGATGTGTATCGAGCACATGTACATTATATACATGCAAAGGAGAATAAAAGAAAAGGTTTCAACTTTCTTAATTGCTTCTGTTCCACATTATAAATAATTAAGGGACTTGAAGAGTTATTTATGAATTGCCTCTCATAGCTTCTTTATTAGGGAAAATCGACCGACATCAAACGAATTTGTGAAGCATTGATTTTGCCATTATGGTCCCTTCATCGTGTCACCTTTGGTCTAACTTCAACGGGGGTTAGTTCGGAACAACGCCTTTCTTTTAACCCGCGCTTTGCACAGCGTCACGATTAATTGGAAACGAGGTCGTGAACCCCTTGATCGTATGGATAGTGTACACACATTTACATTAACACACATACTTACATAAGTGCTATGTCGCACTCGAAGCAAAGTGTTTGTATATATCTACAAACTGCAAAGCAAAGCGAACGATTTTAGCCCCAATGTACGAAACATACTTGTGACTTTGATGGCGGTCGAAGTGGACTTGTTCTACGAAGTCAAGTGGGTCCTTCCAACCTCTTTTAGTTCAGTTTTAGAGATTTATGTCGACCGTACGCCACGCTTGGTCGCGTTTTAGCGATACGCCTCTGGACATCGTTACCGACCTAATGTTTCAGATTCCAAGTTCCAGACGTTTCGCATTACATTAGAGCCAAGATAGAGGAGACGATGTGACCTCGAGGTATATACTTACATACGTCATGAGGTCTGCAAAACATGTGGACTTGATAGAGAGAATGATGCTGGAACTCGGGAACTCTGGAGCACAACGCGCAACCCGACATGGAAAAACGAGAAAGACCCACGTACCAATGAGGACGTTCCTTTTAAAAATGTATGCCACTTTGGGAACAAAAAATGAGGGAAAAGAAAGAAATTCTTGGCAGAGACACCGTGTCTTAGAGAGCATAGTGTGGGAAAGACTTGACTTATTTCAGGCTTCTTTAGCAATGCACGTATGTCTGATAAAAAATGTGCGACATTCAAAGACAGGAAAGAGTACCAGATGTTTTCAAGTCTTCTCTCTTACAAAGAAAAATTACTAAAAAGTATGCGAGGTTTGTAAAGGGATCGCACGAGAACTCACAGAAAGGATATTAAAGCTTAAATAATTAATTAATGGTAAAGCTTAAAGAAAATTCTCGTTTAACACATTTTTTCAGGGCTTTTTATTCTTCATAACTTCAATTTTAAGTTAACGGCTACCAGATAAAGAAAGTTGCGAGCTTTGCAAAAGATTTTTTCCTTTTCATTGCAAGCCTTAGCATATTCGCAAGTATGTAATGGGCGATACAGGTGTGCCTTGGAGTTAACAGTTGGAGACGACGAAGCTATTTTCCAGAACGTTACCTATAGAGGTATGTATAGCACCTTGGCAATATTCCCTAACAGGGCAATACAGGATAATAGAGGAATTAAAGTTACAGGCAGTGATTTTCTTAGAGTGCCACGTTTGGAGGTTCTATACATATATATATATGTTGCTCTGACACCAATGATATTGTACGGAACATCACTTCTGATTTTCTCGAGAAATTATAACCACTTTTCTATTCGCAGACGGCCGTTTTGCGAAATACCTGCGAAATGAAGGTGCCTGTTCAAGAACTTCTTTATCTGAGCTCAGTGCAGCATTTCACATGCCCTATATACAGAAAAAAATTAGCAATTTAAGTTACTGCAGAATGTAATTACCTATTATACATATTTTTATATTTATTAATAGGAAACGAACACGCAGGATTATTTTTTTTAATTCTTACAACTCATTTCGTTACATTTCGTTACATCACTTTTTAGAGAGGAATTTTAAAAGGATTTTTTATCCTCTAAACTTGAATCAGTGAAATTTAACTGATTACCAGTCAAATTCTACTGATTTTCAGTGATTCTTTTCTCATGATTTTAATTAGTGAATAATTTACTGGAAATCAGTGAAAAGTCACGGAAATTTTTAGTAGTTTAGTGACGATTACTGAAAATTTCAGTGACTTTAAACTGATTCTCAGTGAATTTTCACTGATTAAAATCGTGAGAACAGAGTCACTGAAAATCAGTGCTCTCTAAATGTGAATTAGTGAAAAGTAGGTCACTAATTTACTTTAGTGAAAATTTTTACTAATTTTTAGTCATTTTTGACTAAAACTTTAGTGAAAAGTGGAAAACTTACTAATTGAAATAGTGAAATACAACTAATAATTAGTGAAAATTTTCACTAATTTAGATTTAGAGAGTGGAATTTGACTGATTCAGTTTTAGAGAATAGGATTTGAAAAAGATTTTGCAGGATTTTAAGGAATTTCAATAATTTCATGATATTTCGCGGTACTTAAAAGGAATTCATAAAATTTAAAAAGATTTTTAAGAATTTTAAGGAATTTTAAGGGATTAAAAATGTGTTATGCTGGTTAAATTCGTTGAACTTTCTGATATGTTAGTAACATTCCCATCACTGGTGAAAATATCAGAATACTTCAGGTTGTCAATATATTGACAAGAATATCTCTTAAAATGTAAAATTAAAAACCAATATAACGAAAGAGATTTGGACGAAGAGTCAATATTTTCCAGCATCGACTAACGCGTTATAAGCGACGTCAAACGTCAATTTATTCGCGATCCGATGAACTGGCTTTTATCGTTCCAAGAGGCGAATTAACGTTTTATATCATCCAGGACGAAACTCGCCCCTCGATAAAATGACGAATCTGCTGTCGACAGGCCGCAGGGGACAAGAAAGGAGGAGGAAGTGGTCTCAAAATAGTCGCGTATTACGAAGGATTTAAAAGCCTTTCGTAATTAGTTCCCATTCTCGAGTTGCTCGACTAGTAAAGGGGAAGGGTGACATCGCATTAAATCTTTGACGAGACATTGTATCAACATGTCAATATCACACACAAATTTAAAAACTTAAGAGACTATTTATGTTGAAGAATCTATTCTTAATAGCCAAATCGTGTATTCGTGACAAGTAAGCAATATAAGTTTAGAAATTAGTTGGTTTTTATTTTCGATTCGGAGAACATGGAAGATGGGAAAAATGAGTTTGGAAAAGATGGAGGAATGAGGAATTAGAAAAGGGAGGAAGGCCTGATCTGAGCCTTTTATATATGTATTTTTAAATAGGAATCATTTTTAGTTTATTTTAATTTCACTCTCTAAATTTGAATTAGTGAAAGTTAAACTAATTAAATCAGAGAATTTAATTAGTGAGTAAGTATTTCACTGATGAATCAGTGATTTGAGACTTTTCACTGATTATCAGTAAGTTCTTACTAATTTAATTAGTGAACCGATATAACCTTTTCAATTTTCAATAATTTATACTTATTAATTTTGGAAATCAAGTTCCAATTTCAATCTGTAATTTGAGTAATTGCTCTCTAAACTCACGATTTTAATCAGTAAAAAATTTACTGGAAATCAGTGACAAGACACTGAAATTTTTAGTAGTTTAGTGAAGATGACTGAAAATTTGAGTGACTTTTGACTGATTCTCAGTGAATTTTCATTGATTAAAATCGTGAGAAAAGAGTCTTTGAAAATCAGTGGAATTTGACTGATTCAGTTTTAAAGAGTGTGGAAATTTTGAATTCATAAAAGGTATACAAATGCTGCCAACTATCGGTCCACATTATTCCTTTGTACTGATTCAATCAGTGACTTTTTTCACTGAATGAATGAGTAACTTTTCACTGCTTATAAGTGACCGGATTCTAGCGATTTGAATCAGTGAGATTTCACTGTCAATCAGTGACTTTTCACTGATTCAGATTTAGAGAGAGGACTTATTTGGCTACTTTAATCGTGAGATGTGTACTCAAGTTAATTTTTTCTAAATGATATTGCAGTGTATGTATGTAACAGAGCGTGTTTTAAATATTTCACCAAAATATCCACTGATGCGAATCCTCTCGGCGTTAGTATCTTCGCTATGTGTTCCATTTCTCTCAGAGACGTGTGCTTTTGATAGGCGCACTGTTTGGTAATGGGTTTTTTAGAAACCAACGTGCACTGTATACGAGCTTTGCCTAATGGGTTAGGAGGCTAAACGAGCTTGCTTTTGGCTCGGGATGAAATCGCAACACCAGTTCAGGAAGGACTTTTTTCTCGGGTAATTTTGTTTTCATTCGCTCAACAAAAGTTTGAAAATATGGGTCGACTCGGTGAGATAACTAACTTTTAATTGAATACTGTTTACTGAGATATTTAGATATGCAAACGACTTTCAAGCTTGGAATCAAGTAGAATTTTATTTTTGTCGGAAAGTTTGCAAAGAAATAATTCACTTTACATGTTAGATGAATGTAGAGAAAGTGGTTAAAACTGAGAGGTTGATTAATTCGGACAGAATTGCAGAATAATTTTCTGAAAAACAAGTTTTGGCAGACGAGCTGGAACTGGAAGACATTATATATAAGAAGTTTTGCTTGTTTAAAATTGTGCAATTTCCAGTTTCTCTCAAATTCTATGCAAATGCCAAAAGAGAAGAGGCAGGTGGATAACAGGTTTGTAGTTTGCTACAACTCTACTTATAGTGGAACTTTCAATGCAAAATGTAAATCTCTTGGTAGTCGTAATTGTAAATTTCAGTTGTTCTAATCGTTTATGTCAGAGAAATGCTTTCCATGATTTACTATTGTATTTCCTACGGTGGTAGCGTGATAAATAGGACTGACCATCGTATTCGTTCCAGAGAAAGTAATAGAACGAATCCATTTTTACGCCCTCAGCCCGTAACAATCACAAATTATATTTGTTAAATGAGAAATGAGAATAGGAAATTAAAATTGCATGGTTTCGACACGGATTATGATGTTGTACGATGTTTTAGGTGAAGAAACTCGATCAAGAATAAAACACTCAAGTTTAAAAAGTTTTCTCATGAGAACTTGTACACAAATTCTGGTTTAACTGTTATTCATTTATTTCGTGACATGTACATGACTTCTCGGTTCTGCCATGTTGAGATTGATTAGGTAATTAATAACTGTCTTTTTTTATAGAAAGATTCAAGAGCGAATTCGGTACTTTTTTAAATCTATAATAAACTAGAGTAAAAATCCTGCTATGCACTCAATCTTTTGTACAATCTTATTTTTCACATTTCTTATTTTTACGACTGTCAGTAATTTCTATTCTAAATCTAAAACAGTGAAAAGTCACTGATTGACAGTGAAATCTCACTAATTCAAATAGCTAGAATCCGGTCACTGATAATCAGTGAAAAATTACTGATTCATTCAGTGAACAAGACCGATTTTTGGCAGCACTTGTACCTTCTTAATTTAGCGTTAGATTTAAATAATACTAAAAGCACATTGCTGTTATGAAATCCGAATTAAAATTCCAACGTGAATAAAAATTGTTTAAAAATATGAAATTAGTCCTATTATTAAAAATTAAAAATTTTCTGCAGCAATATCGATATGTGCTAAAGGACATTTTCAATTTTTTTATAGTGTTCGCGTCGTGGTTCGCGTTTACACCTTTTATAAATTCCAAATTTCCACAATTACTGAATTTACAGATTGAAATTGGAACTTGATTTCTAAAAATAATAAGTATACTTTATTGAAATTTATAAAGGTTATATCGGTTCACTAATTAAATTAGTAAGAACTTACTGGTAATCAGTGGACTATTACTGAATTGATCAGTGAAAAGTCTCAAATCACTGATTCATCAGTGAAATACTTAATCACTAATTAAATCAGTAATATTTTTACTGATTCAAATTTAGACAGTAAACTCAGCATAAACTTATACAAACAATATCAATTGAAAAATCATTGACCCTAAAAGAAAGAGAATTGTTATAAATATAATAGAGTGAAACAGGAGCTATCATCACTTTTCCTTGAATTTTGTTATGGAAAGTCACTCTTTCTCATTCAATCACTCGTGACTCTCAGTTTCTGACTTGTTTGAGGTCCCAGTTGATTATTAATCTAAAGCACTGGCAGCTTGTTTCGTGGTTGGTTGGCAAATTATATTTGTGTCGGAGTGGAGTCAGGATGAAACGATGGAAGGTTTAATGAATAGTGTGTGGAAAGTTAGAGGGTTCGTAGGAAGGTTGTATATGAATTTAGTGGTGAAACTGGAGTCATTTCCATCCGCTATTCTCGGTTAAGTATACTTGGCTACTGGTACCAGCTAGCTGAAGGGATTACGACTTGGTGTAATCTGGGAGCGATGACCCGGTGGCTGTCCTAGCTGGTAGCCCTTCACCAGGTTTCCCCTACCTGGCTATGGAGTCAAGAGTGAAGAACAAGTTCGTAAGCAACTTATAGACAGTTTCATTCCAAGGCCCGTAGATGGCTGCATATTCCAGCCACAAATTAGGAAGCATAGATATATCAATACCACTTTTTATTTATTTATCTACTTATCAAATATCTTCTAACTTATCAATATATCTTTAATATCTGATATTCGATTTTGTCTGTTTTTTTTTCGATATATTTTGAACATACAACGAAAAAATCTTGTTACGAGCCAAATCACTATTTTTTAAAAAATACTTGGTATTATATGTGAGTACTCCTCTCATGGTAAAAGTGGCCAAAAAAATTCCTCAGTGCTGAGTGCACTGATCCTTATAAGAAAGAACCATCTTCGCCGGTGATTCCCCGTTGATGTGCCACCATCTCGAAGATGTTCGCCGCACCTCGGAGAGGAGAGATCCACTCAGGGCCGCAGAGTAAAGATTCAAAGAGCAGTCTTAAATGTCAATGAATACATTTCCATGAGTGAAAAGGCAGGAGAACACGAAAAAATTCCTGTTTGTTTATAACAGTTTGCACTTTCCTCCGCTGGCAAATGCCATATTTACAAGTGTAATTTGGGGTGCCAATTAGAGGTATGTATATATCTATTGTGTAACTTGCTATGACCGATTGCCTTACAAATTTATGCAAAGATTGCAGCATTGTCTCTCGCAAATGATGGTAAAATGTGTGGATGTAAATTGCTGGTAATTACTTTCACACACTACACTTCAGAGGAAGCAAGTCTTTTCGACGAACATTTAAATAAAAAAATCTTTTTGTCTCGAAGTCTGTGAGAGTCACACAATTTCCAAATGCCTCTAATCCTCCATAATCTAACGGAAGTTTCCGATTTCCGGCGAATATTTACAACAAAGATCAGTTCATTATTATTTAAATTGAGGGAGAATTCGATATATATATGCTTTATTCATATATATTTGATATTCCATATGATATTACATATTTTATGATAAATATGTGGAAGCATAAATCAGATGTGGGTCTATGAATGTTAATGAACTCACATCTCATTACATCCATGAGTGATGGTATCCTGAGCCATGAAGTAATAGTAAAAGTAGCTCAGTGTGAATCTGTGTGTGTTCTTTAAAGTTTATATTTAAACTAGTATTGGATTAGCTCACAATGGATTTTCAAATGGCCTGGAAAGACGATCAGGACACGTGACTAATGCAGAATGACGAAACGGTTGGAGCAACAATATCTGCGATCTATTAGAATAAAATCATGATATTGCGCCACGTCTTGCAGCGGCCATTGTAAGCTGTATAAGACGTCACCACATACGTGGTACGTACGTACGGTAGCGACTCAAAGAAACCGGTTTTCAGGTTCGAACTGTTCCGTGTGCACGACGACGAGGCTTGAGTTGGTCTACCTACATCCTGCATCTTGCATGCTGTATGTTGTATTATTTTGTATGAATGTATGTTATATGACTACATGGATGTATATTGTGTATATCCTACAATGCATATTCTCGGTAATTTTACTGTGAAAATATGGCGATAGTAAATTAGAAAGCACCAGAAACGACGCTGCATGTATACTCGGGCCTGGATTTGCGAAAGTTTAAAGGCGACTCAGGTCCCTGGCGGTCGTTGAGTTCTAGGACTCTATGTTCTGGAACCGGGCTTTTCAAGCAGTAAATCTTCCCAAACACGAAATTTCGGGAATTTACACGTGTGAGGTATTCCTCAAGGACAAGTAGAAACCACAATATTGTTAGTAGTTAGTCATTTTCAAGAGAAATTTGGTATTATATTTCTATTCTATAAAGATGATTGAGTCGAAGTCGAAATATCGTAACGCCCATTCCATTCCGCACTTCTGATTCGTCGTGTAAGTATCGATAGTGATTTTCGACAATCGATACTTGCCGAATCGTAAATTATACACGTGAATTTAATTTGAAATTTTGAATTTGCTTTCGTTAATCATCATTTTGTCACGAGTCGAAACTTGAAATACATTGAAAATCTAGGAATTTTAAGGGAATTTTATGGAATTTTTAAAGATTTTATGAATTTTAAAGAATTTCAAGAAGTTCTTGGGAATTTTTAGAATTTTTCACGACTTTGATCAGATTTTAATCGGACTTCAAGGTACTTTTATGACTTTTAAAATATGTTAGAAAATTTACTAATATCGATAGAAAGCAGGGGCAAAATCCCAAAATTGAGACATTTTAATACAGAAAATAATAAATTTTACTATATAAATAGGAAAAATTATTATTTAAATAGTAAAAATTATTATTGAAATAGTAAAATTTATTATTTTCTGTATTAAAATATCTCAATTTTGGGATTTTGCCCCCACTTGCTATCGATATTAGTAATTTTTCTAACACAGAGTTTCTCATTGCACACGTGAATTTAGTTTGAAATTTTGAATTTGATTTCGTTAATAATCATTTTGTTGTGAGTCTAAACTCGAAATACATTGAAAATCTAGGAATTTTATGAAATCTTTAAAGTTTTATGGAAGATAATGGGATTTTAAATGTTATCATAGAATTTTAAAGAATTTCAAGAAGTTCCTGGGAGATTTTAAGGGTTTTCAAGAAATTTTTCGATTTCTAAAAGATGTTGTGGAATTTTTATTGATTTGATGGAGTTTTATAAGATTCCTAATAATTTACATAAATGTATTTCAAGAGTTTTCTAGGCATTTTTAGAAATTTTCACTAATTTTAACATGAATTTCAAGAGATTAATGATTTTGAAGTTTTTTATGAGCATTTTTAACAATTTTTAAATAATTTGTACGAAATTCAAGAGATTTTTTAGGATAATTAAAAAGATTTTGTACAATTTTATGGGATTTTAAGATATTTTGTGAAATTTTATGGAATTTTAAAAGCTTTGTAAAAGTTTTATGATGTTTTAATGAATTTGAAATATTATCCTGAAATTTTAAAGGATTTTTTGGAATTTGATAAAATTTCTAATGAGAATAATGATTTTGAAGGTTTTTATGTGCATTTTAAACAATTTTTAAGTAATTTTTACGAAATTCAAGAGAGTTTTAGGATATTAAAACGATTTTGTAAAATTGTATGGGATTTTAGGATATTTCGTGAAATTTGAAGAAATTTTAAAAGCTTTGTAAGTTTTATGAGGTTTAAAGGAATTTGAAATATTATCCTGAAATTTTAAGGAATTTTATGAGATTTCTAATCATTTTAATTGATTTCGAGAGATTTTTTTGATATTTAAATGAGTTTGTGAAAATTTTAAAGGATTTCATGTAATTTGATAAGATTTCTATGTAATATTTTTGAGGGATATAAAATTGTCATGGAATTTCAAAAGGTTTCTAGGAATTTTTAGAGATTTTCATGAATTTTAAGCGACTTCGCAGGTTTTCACAGGTTTCTTGCAATTTTTAGAGATTTTTACGAAGTTTATCATAGATTTCAAGAGAGCAGAGAAATAAAATACAATAAATTATAGAATATTGAAAAAGAATGTGTATAATATATAATACATGCGGGTTGATGCCACATTGTGTATATAAATTTATCAGGATTTAGATTTAGGGAAAGTTTGTAGAGACCTGAAATTACTTTTAAATGTATATTGCAAAATAGGGTGCCTCACATTCTCCTCCGAACCTCTGCAAATCTAGGAGCCTCTCTTTACGAGTTTGCCTCGTTTACGACGTAGGTCGCACAAATACCAGTAGATATTCTCAAAATGGATGTACCAGACTGAAGATCACAGTACCTAATGTAACTCTGGACGGAAATTCCGCTTGCATTGTACGAACTATCATTAATGTCTCAAGTTTTCATGTGTAAACTATAAAGGGAAGCCCAAGGATTTCGTCAGACCGGGCTCAGGAGGTCTGTCTTCCTTACTTCCGGTCGTACGCCATCGGTTTTTGCCTCCAGCATGCTGCGCACAGATGTGAACCCCCTGCGTGTCAGTTTATATATCTATAACACTGTAACCAGTATACCTCGTTTATTTTTTCTTACATCCTTCCATCCGCTCAACATTGACTTCCCGACCTGCTTGTCATACGTCACGAGGTTAATTGAAACGTATACGATGTCAGAGGCCACAGTTGACGTGTCCTCGATACCTACCTCAGTCTCCAATAAGAAGAGTTTGTAATTGGTGTCCCATTTTGTTTTCTCGGCGCGAACAAGAAGATGGATGTTTTGTCCCTTGTGTCATCGCATGTCACGAGGAGGGAATGTGGTTAAATTTATAACACGCACATTTAGAAGGAGTTTGTATAGAGAAAGTCGGGTTACTGCCAGATGTCCACTAAATTTTGCCCATATGAAATTGCCGGATAATTCACAAATTCTTGCTTATTATAAGGTCCCTCTTACAATTTGTAGATTTCGAAATGCGTCTTATAATTGTATATATTTTCACAAATTGTACTTAAGGGATAAGGGAAAGTTCGATAAGGGAAAGAAATTGATCATACCAACACGCAAATGTTCCATTACTGGATTTTGTAATTAATCAGAAAAACTGGTGATACGAATTTTGTAAGTCATCTGTTAGTGATTGGATAAAAAATAGGTTTCGTATCTTTGGGGTATACATGCATCGTTGTATTGAGTGACAAGATCCAGTCGATTAACTGGTACCTCTCGATCACATTTGAAACAACATGCCTTTGTATAAGCGCGCAGGGAGTCTGGCGATATAAACGATGTGTATGCGTGTCTCCTGACGATAAACAAGGGCTGCAATATGCAATCGCTTGTTTAAAGTATGAGTTGCGACATGACGCTTGTAGAGAACATTGTTAGGCCTCCCTGCAGTTGTCAGAACAGCCACTACTGACTCTCATGCAGATCGAATGTAAGACAATGTTTAATCCTTATATGCTTTATCTGATAATGAACTACACGTAATAATTCGCACATTCATTAAACAAATCTTTATACTCTCTAAATCTGAATCAGTGAAAAATTACTGATGCATTAAGTAAGCAAAAGTCACTGATTGAATCAGTACAAAGGAATAATGTGGACCGATAGTTGGCAGCAGTTGTACCTTCTTAACTTAACATTTTTTGCAATATCTTCTTAAAAAATTGACAAAGTGACTTCATTCTAGGCTCCTTTTAAGTACAATTTTGATAGTTTTTAATTCACCTGGAAAGAAATTAAAAAGCAAAAGTTTCAGCTAGTCTAACCTCAGACCAATAGCCTTAAACGTTCATCGAAAGTTTTTCTGAATAAAATTTTGTTTATACACAGAAAAAACAAGGACTGAAAGTGTTTATAGCTGAAATCAGTTTTTAGGCTGACTTAAGACTGAGATTCAGCCTAAAAACTAATTTCAGCTGTAATCACTATCAGTCCTTGTTTTTTCTGTGTACATATACCTTCGACACAATCAAACGTAGAAACAGTTTCCAATAATTAAATCATTACATTCAACATACACTGCAATAAGTGAAAAAACGGATAGAAA
>UCOH01006336.1:0-10156 GCA_900474275.1 Synergus japonicus
TTGCTTCGATTTGTACACAATATTTTTAAAACTGTTGTCAAACATATAAATTTATTGACAAACTATGAATTTCAAAATAATAATAAAATATATTAATAGGAGATAATATCTACATACAAACTTTATCTTAATAAACTCTCTGCAACACATAAAACAATTGATAAGCTGACTGCTGACAAGTCTGACAACAGATGATGAACTGATGTATCGTCTGAAATCTGAAATGTTCATTTGAGAGTTGAACGATGGACATTTTATGTACTTTTACATATATTATATTATAAAAATGAAATTCATTATCATAATTTTTAATTTAAACAATAAAAAAATCGGTTTATTTTACTTTATAATTTAACCATATTTAAAATTCCCGCGCATTTTCCGGAGTCAAACTCCTCGGAAAATTGGTCGTGTGAACGGCCTGGGACAATTGTCTGCCTGCACAGGTCGGGCAGACAGAGGTATAAACGCACCTTAAGGGTGAAGATATTTTAAGACAACATTTGTTAAACTAGCTGAGAATTCGATCTCGGTTATTCCATTTAACTATATTTATATTTTTTGTGTTCATTTTTGACCACTTCGCTTCCTCATTATGATAATGTTGCAAATAAATTTGCTTCCTCATAGAGGAAGCATAAACGATTTTCAAAATAAAAAATAATCATAATTTTCTTAAAATTCTATAAAATACGTTAATCATACAGGTCAATCGATTCGTTTCGACGCAAGGAATTTTTCTTTCCCTTACATAAACTTTGAATTTTCATTATTTGAGAAGTTATAGTCGAAAAATCAATTTTACAAAAATTCAAAATGTGGATAAAAATTTTAAAATTCAATATTTTGAAAAATCCTTTGGCACGTTTTGAGATATTAGTGGTGCCAAAATGGAGACATCCACACACACACACACACAAACACACAAATCCGGACAATTGATTAGAATGTTGTATTAGACATTTATCCCGTGAGGAAAGTTTAATTTAACGATTTTAAAAATATTAGAAAATGTATCGAAAACAAAGCTTCCCCTATGATGAAGCAAAATTATTAAATTGATTTCTAAAAATACACATTTTTCAGGTTTTAAGGGAGAAGGAAAAAGGTGATTGGAAAAAGCTTTCCATGCAGGAAAAGAAAGACTTGTACAGAGCAAGTTTTTGTCAAACTTTTGCAGAAATGGATGCACCGACAGGAGAATGGAAGTCAGTTTTGGGAGTTACTTGCATGGTTGTCAGTGCTGGTCTGTGGCTTTACATTTACATGAAAATTTTTGGTAAGTTTTTATCAACTACTTTATTTATTTTTCTACAACACTTGCATGAAAACCACGTATTTTCGAGCGTGTGAAGCGAGCTGAAAGTTGTTATTTCCAGAACAGTGAAAAAACTCCTAACAGGGAAAAAAACTCGCGACAGAATGGAGGAGAATCTTGTAGTCGCGCTATTCTAATCTCTGGAAACAGCAACTTTCAACTCGCTTAACACGCTCTTAAATACTCGTTTTTGTCTCGCGCAACGTATGCAGAACTTCACAAATTTTATGCATAGTATACTGTTTTGTTTGTTTCTTTCTAACAATGAAGATTTTCTACATCAATTTTTAAAAATTTTTAGTTTAAATTGTTTTGAATTTTTAATATTTTAACTTTTTCGAAAACCTTTAAAATTCTCAAAAATCTCTTTGAATTGTAACTAAATTTTTTTAATAGGTTAGCATTTGCGTATGCTCGACAGCTAGATTTTAGATTTAAGAAAATTGAAAGAGAATAAATATTTGAAATGTATAAACAATTATTTATAATTATAATTTATATCAGGTAAATAAAGTCGTTGCGAGAGAGAGTTCAAATCATATTATACATGAATTGACAACAAATAATAAATCAGACAGTACAAATCAATATGAAAACCGTTACTACCAAAATATATCGGAAATCAATAAAAATAAATACGAAAGCGAACAATCGCGAGATTCAAAACAAACTACATAGCATCAAATGTAAAATACAAAATACAAGAATGATTGGAATTGTGAATTAGGCAAAGCGATAGATAATTGACTACCAAAGACAATTATCGTCGCAAATCATTCAGACAAAAATTGCATACACAGTAAAAATAATCGTCAAATGTCAACAATTTAAGCACATATAAATAAATCAATATCAGTCAATATAAAAATAAATTCCGATTAACATGATCGAACTATAAGAAGTCGATTTCCAAGTACCCGGTGAGAAGACTTACATTGAAAGTTATTGAATGTTGTCAATTACTAACATTACCTTTTTTATTCCTCATTTTTAATTCCCAATTAGACGTTGAGAAAAATCAGGTTCCAATACTTTTCAATGACACTTGGAGCTTCCGAAAATAACCTCAAATGAAGAATCAAATTTTTGCTTAAGCCTGTTGCAGCATCGAACAAAAAAATGTAAACGATCACATAAAAATAGCGAAATTGGTGGAATTCCTTAAAATCCGCCACAGCAATGCGCGGTATTTGTGGCTTCAAAAATGATGTGTTCGAAGTGTCGTTTTTTTTATCGAGCTTTTTTCGATTGTACGATAGGGGCTATCTGTTTATATCTTGCAAAAACAAATTTGTTTAGCTAAAACGGAAATTTTTACAAGTGGTGAGATGCGAGTTAGAGGGTTGCGGACGAGCAGTACACAAAACTTCACTTCAAGTTAGATTCACAAAATTTTTGTGAATCTAACTATGTACTGCAAAACCCGAGCACTTACGAAAATCGTGTAAAACAATAAGTTTGATAAATCGCGTACTTGTAAAAATTTCCGTTTTAGCTAAACAAATTACAATTAGCTAAACAAATACAATCGAAAAAAGCTCGATAAAAAAGACGACACTTCGAACACATCATTTTTGAAGCCTCAAATACCGCGCATTGCTAAGATGTGAACAAAATGGTGGATTTGAGTGAGTCTACATTAATTTTTAGTGTTTTGAAAATGCTCCAACACCGTTAATGCATTAGAATATGCTCTAAAGGCATGGAAATTGCAAATTCTCTTAGAAATGTGCACAACAATAGGTCATTTTACAGTAAAACACTCGTTTTTTAAATTCTATCCATCTGAAAAATATAAAATCGTGAAAAAATTTTTTTTTATTATTTTGCACCACTACTATATAAGTGGAATTCAATCCCGACAACGAAAAATGACTAATACTGAATTCTTAAAAGATTTTTAATTCCTAATTATTCAAAAACGGTGAATAAAAATATCTAAAAGTGCAAAATAAGGGATTGACAAGAATTCTCTAACTGTCACGTCGTCATTGGAAATATAGAAATTTTCAATACCTTTAATGTAAGCCTTCTTACCGGGTAGATTCAAGTAAATTTCCATTATGATTGCGTATTTCGATGAGCCCATATGGATATCTAATGCTTCCTCAAAATGTCAGCAAAGTAAAAATCATAGAAAAAACTCCATCCTAAACAATTAAAACACACACACTCACTATAAAATATATTCTATCACATTTTGAATAGCAGAGCACTGTAAACGACGAAATTCTAAAACTCACCTATAGGCTTACATTGGCTTGCCTAAGTATGACGTTCTCTATAAATTTCAAATGTAAGTTGATAGGCTACGAAATTTTACCTCAGAATCTTTTAACTCTTCAATAACATTTAAATTCCGAAGGGAGCTTTTGAAATCTTTTAAAACTGAACTAAAGTCTTTTAAGGCCATGTAAGACTTACGCGATCCCTACCTTACCTACATTTTTTGTCTGCAACGTTACGTCTACATTTATTGAGATATCAAATTGAAAATTTATAAAATTAAAGAAAATATGCTAAGGTATGTTTATCTGGTCTTAAATTTTGTAAAAATAAAAAAAAATTTGTTGAAAAAAATTTCTTTTTTAAATGTCAATATTTAGGACCAGACAAACGTACCTTAAGGTTTTAGTTTTAAATATAGAAATTTTCAATGTGGTATCTCAATAAATGTAGACGTAGCGTTGCAGACAAAAAAATGTCGGTAAGGTAGGGATCGGGTAAGTCTTGCATAGCCTTAATTCATATGAGCAGTTTTTTAAATCCTCAAATTTCACGAAGTCTTTTAAAATCTTAAAAAAGATAGAAGCTTTTAACTTTATTTAAAATGTCTTCTAATATCCTCAAACTCCAAGAAATCGTTTAAATTCTCCTTAAAACTTTTCAAATCTTTTGCAATCCATTCAAATTTGCAAATATTCCTGAAAAGCCTTTAAATTTCTTGATAACTCCTAAAAATTAAAATTAAATTCCTAAAAAAAAACTATTTAAATAAGTTAAAATTCAATTAAAGTCTTCAAGCTGATTTATTTAAGAATATCTTAATTTAAGAATATCCTCAAATTCCTCGAAATTCTTTGCAAAATACGGTCTAAACTCAAAATTAGAATTAAAAAACCCCACGATTTTACATTGTGATCTAAAATAAAAATCTAAAATTTTATATTTTATTCAGAAATATTATGAGGAGTATATTTAACAAACTTTTCTTTTTCTTCTAGTGTATCCGGAATTGCCTATTACATTCGATGAAGAACATCGACTGGCACAACTTGAACGTATGATGACTTTCGATGTCAATCCCATTACCGGCATTAGTTCTAAGAAACATTAAACAATATATTTTGCAAGAATTTAATTAAAATTCGTAGAAACTGTAATAAGTATGTTAAAAATAAAGAAACATATAGAAAAAAACAGAAAAAATCTATATACTATTTCATCGAACATTGTGAATCGCTCTTTCATATTAAGGCGATGGAATTAGAAGGCACTATTTGTCAACGTCGCATTTTTGCCGTGCATATACACATCAATTCCATCCAATCGTATTTAAGGAGCAATTTGAAGAAAAATGAAATGTCTTTGCGCTTCAAAAAACTATAATGTGGCAGGAGGTGCATGAATATTCCCGAAATTTCAATTGACATAAATTTAATTTCACCTAAAATTAAGTCACCTAAAAGCCACTGAACATAATTTTTATTAATCCTAATTTCTATTTACCCGAATTTCCATTTGTCATTATTTTTATTTACCCTAAATTGCATTTAACCTAAATTTTAGTTACTCCAATTTCCATTTGTCATAATTTTGATTTAGTCTAATTTTCATTCAACCTAAATGTAAAAGTAATGTAGATGATATAAAACAGATGATTTCCGGGTTCATTCTGGCGCTGATGAGCACCTCCTTAGAGAACTTTCAGGTCAACAGAGAATATAAGAATTCCATATCAAATAAACTAAAATCTTTATTCCTGTTGAATTACACTTTGGTTTCAGCCACACTTTTAATTAATACCTTACACCATAGAATGATGCAAATATATTACATCAACAGCGGTCGCAAATGAAGTTAAACTTCCGACTTTAATACCTAGCGGCATTATAATTTTGTAGCGAAAATAAAAGAACTACACACTTTACGAATGGATCCAAAGAAAAGGACAAACCTTTCTGAGCGACCGACCGCTTCACTCATCACAAACCAACAGAGAGAGAGCGCCAGACAGAAAATCGATAACAACTCTCACGCGACTTAATTATTGATCCATCAAAGCGAACATAATTTCTAATTTACCGACGGTCATTAACAAATTTAATTATTCAATTCCTAAACACTACATTTAATTTATCCGGAATTCCATATGTCATAATTTATATTTTTTCGAATGACCATCTAACCTAAAATTCATTTAATCATCATCTGTGATAATCTCTTCCTGACCAAAATTCCAAGTAACACAAATTTAATTTTACCTAAAATGGCGTCCGACAATTTGATTGGCTGAATAATACCGCGAAATGCAAACCAGCCAATTTTTAGTTATCCAAACCTAAATTTTAGTTATCCGAAATTCCATTTGTCATAATATTTCTTTAGCCGAATTTCTATTTGTCATAACAGTAACCGAAATTTCATCTCACCTAAAATGGCGTCCGACAATTTGATTGGCTGAATAATACCGCGAAATACAAACCAGCCAATCAAATTGTCGGACGCCATTTTAGGTGAGATGAAATTTCGGTTACTGTGATATGATCCCCTTACACCGAGAATGGGTAGAGAGTGGGGATGTATCGTAAAGAGTACGTTAATAGGGGCACTAATTCGAGAAGGCACTGTTGGAGGTAAGCACACATTCAGGAGAGCACTAATAAGGGAAAGGCACTAATTATGGAAAGCACTGATTGGGGAAAAGCACGGATTTTAATATATAATAAAAAAAACTAGGCCGGGTTACTAGAAATTTCGTTAATCATTAATAATAATAGTTCGCCAAGCTTTCACCCAAGCCAAGCACAATATTGGGGCGTGGTTCAAGGTGAAAAGGATCTTGAGATTTTACCCTAATAAAATGACGTAGGCAGCGCTATCCAAGCCTATTAACTAAATGGGACCAAGCTAAGGGATTATTCTTGGTTTTAGTGCGGCCCAGTTTGAGTAACATCTGTCGCTTGGGTAGAGGCCTTCATGGACGGAGCACCCTAAGTACGCTAGGTCGTTACAGCTGGCCCATCTCGTTCGGATTTATGTATATTCTAATTATAATTTTATGAGTTGACAATGTCGTCTTGACTATACGCTTCGGCGTATATCAACTGTTATGACAAATAGAAATTCGGCTAAAAAAATATTATGACAAATGGAATTTCGGATAACTAAAATTTAGGTTGAATGGAATTTAGGGTGAATAAAAATTATAATAAATGGAATTTCGGATAAATAAAAGGGCATAGCAGGATAAGCATGTGTGTGCTGCCCCCGGCCGAATTTGTCCGGGATTTTTACTGTGAGTTTGTACTGATGGACTTTCCCAAAAATGTAGATCTGAATAAAATTTTTTGGGGGAGTTACGGGGGTGAAAAGAAAAATCGAAAAATATTTTTTTCTCGAGAAGTGGAATAACAGGGTGAAAAAAATTTAAAATCTTCAGCGTACAGCGTTCAGTGTACCACCCGCTGTATGCATGCGTATCTACACTGACTGTAAAGATGTAATATTTTATTGTGAGTTCCTTCCCTCTCACACTTCGTAGTGTAGCTTTATTTTCTTTCGATAATCGGACCTTTTCTGATTATTCAATTTGTTTTCATAATATCAATCAAGGATTTTAACATAGTGGATCAGAAGACGCAAGAAAGTGTCAAAAACCCGACTTTTGTATCTGAGAAATTTGAATAAGAAATGTATATTCTATAAGAAATATTCTTCGCGTCTGCCACTAGAGGGCTACTGTTCTTATTTCTCACAAGACAAGTATTTATTCACGGTATAATAACTCACCATATAATTTCGGTACATTATTTTCGGATATTATCTAATCAACGACCACGAAAACCTCATTCTACCAAATATTTGGTATAGTTCTCTGAACGTTTACTGCGTTTCTGGATTTTCTTGAATTAACATTGATTTTACGGATTTTTGCTTACCTTTGTTCCTTGAAAGCATATTATCAATTATTTTCGCTTGTGTATTTGTACTTCATAAATATTTTCCCACATACATTGTCTCTGGTTCAAAATACTCTTTTTTTCCTACTTCGTATCAGGTAGCTTCGGATAAATGTCTTCATTGTCAAACAATCCTAAGTGTACCGGGTGTAATAAGTATTTAAATAAAATATCGGGAAAGAAAAAAATGGTCGAAACTGAGGCTGAAGCATCGACTTTGTCTAATAGGCTTCAAAACACAATTTCTGTTAACGATATTTTATGTGCAAAATGTCGAGTGTTTCAATATAAGAAACAAAAAATTGATGATGTAGAAAGCACGTCTTCTGGAAATGATAAATGTCTTTCACAGTTGAAAACTGATGATCCAACATTTAAGACGCGGCTAAAACCTGCAGCAGATAAATCAAGCGTTGAAAAGTTTGAAGTTCAAATCTCGAGAACTATTTCTACTCATAAATGTTGTTGCCTTTGTTTCGCCACATCAAATCTAACTGTCGTTCCAGAAGAAGCTCGTTTACAAGCTCATATTAAAAGGAAAATCCATATACCTGCAGGTAATCGGTGTTGTCAAGCGCACTTAATAAAAGGTCGATTTTTTGATAATGATCTGGGTAGTTTGCAGGTGTACTACAATGAAGAATCTTGCCGTAGAATGCGATTCTACACTGTATGCCAAAATAGCAGATTTTAGCCTTTCGAAAAACAGCTTTTTGTTTTCACAGGTTTGACTTGGGAGAATATAATAGAATTAAGGGATATGATGACTTCAATGAGGGACAGACAGACTCGTACCGTTACTCAAGCTCTTGTTGTATTTCTTTTTAAACTCCGTACAGGTAATTCAAATAGACTTCTGGCGTCCATTCTGCAAATTGAATACGAGCAGCTGGTTTCTGAATATACATCAGCAATAATAAAATCGTTTCAATAAGATGTCTTTCCATCTTGTTTCGTTTTAAATAATTCGAATAGAGAGGACTTAATTGATACTCACACCACAGAAATAGTCAAAAGTTTATTTGATATTCGTACAAATCTTTTTCTGATCTGTGATGGAACTTATGCACGTCATCAGAAAAGTAAGAATAATGAGTTTCAGCGAAAAATTTTCTCAGGTCAGAAGAAAGTACCACTCTGCAAGCCATTCAAAATTTGTACAACTAATGGATTCGTGGTTGATATGCTAGGACCATATCCTACGAATTTCAATGATGCAGAGATCATGAAAACCCTTCTCCAAAATGCAGATGGTTTGTGTAAATTGTTGAAAGAGATCGATTATGCTTTACTTGATCGCGGCTTCCGGGACGTGAAAGCTGAGTTAGAGCTCAAAAAAATCAACGTTCTAATGCCTGCTTTGAAAGGGAAACGAAAACAACTAACTGCTAAAGAATCAAATGAGTCCCGTTATCTGAAGAAAATTTGTTGGGCAGTTGAAGCTGTTCACAGAATGTTGAAGCAAAAATATAAACTTTTAGACCACAAACTGGACAACAAGATGCTTCCAAAAGTTGGAGCTCTCTTTCGAATTGCGTCATTCCTTCATAATCAATTTGGAGAGAGATTAAAATCTGATATAGAATTTGTAACTGAGATCTTGGATAGATGAGAGTCAGGAAAAATCTTGAAAACACTTTGGCTACTGAAGTAGAAGAAAAAGGCTGGCTTCGTAAGAAAGTTATTTTTCAAAACATAACATGCAATGCCGTATCATACTTGGCCGAAATGATTGACAAAGATGGACAGGTAAACATGCAATACGTGAAAGATCAACCGAATGTATTAAGAGTGCAAGTTCAATCACGGCATATTTCTAAAAAACTATATAAATGTTTCATTAAATATAAGCCCAATAGTGTTGGAATGTCTGGTTTATTAGAATACGTGTGTGATTGAGCTAACGGAAATAGGACTGTTTGTTGCCGTTCACATATTGCTGCAATTATATACTATCTATAAAAAATTCTAAAGCAAGCTGCAATTTTCAGCGGAATGTTTACTAAGAATGATATTATTCCCGTAATTGAAGAGGATAGCGACGAAGATTAAGAGTGGTCTCATCAATACAGTAAATCAGGAACCTGATACGTGAGAGGCGAGGGGACTCACAATAAAAAAGCACCCCGAATTGTGTGAGGGAAGGAACTCACAATAAAATATTACCCCTTTACAGTCAGTGTAGATACGAATGTGTCATGTCAGCATGACATTAATTAACTAATTATTAATTAACTATTAATTAATTGTTCGGCTATTAAGTAATTAATCATTATCATAATCACCATTGACAACATGTAACCATCACATCATAAGCCATAGTTATAATTATAAACACTAAGTTCATTTACATTTATGTCAATGACCCTTACGACCCGAGCCACCTGCAACACTAATAAATCTCTAAATCTACAAGAGGACATCGACTGTCATACCCAAACTCACGCCTTCAAAGGAACACTATAAACTCTACCTGTATAGGAGACACCCACAAGAATCATACACACTCTCAACCACTCAACGCATCTGTGAGAGGTCTAGAAACCACCCTCGCTAGTGCAACTGACCAAAAAAACGGATGGACACCTGCAGAGTATCCGTGTGCACTAACATTAGTCTATTGAAATTTTGCCGCACACGGACACCGCTCTAACAC
>UCOH01006339.1:0-28587 GCA_900474275.1 Synergus japonicus
GTGTGTGTGTGTGTGTGTGTGTGTGTGTGTGTGTGTGTGTGTGTGTGTGTGTGTGTGTGTGTGTGTGTGTGTGTGTGTGTGTGTGTGTGTGTGTGTGGTGTACAACGGTTTTCTTTCGCGTCTTCCTTTGAGATTCGTAACTTCCATTGCAACTTAAATAAACAAGGATTTTTTATGCCGCAAGGCTTTTTCCGTCGAAATAGTGCTTTTTCTTTTAACCTGTCAATAATATTTAGAGTAATGCTGAAATTCATAAAATATTAATTTATCTTAAAAACTAAAAAACTAAACTAACTCGTTGAGCTACCTAAGGCGAGACGAGAAAATAAAAGGTTCTTTGTTTGAGAACAAAACACTTTGCTTATTTTAATATAGCATTTACCCTCCGCTCGGGTCGTAACAGCTGACCTGGCTAATCTATAATCATTAAATATCTAATCTTGTTACACTTTCCAAATTCCAAATTACCTTTTAACAAATATTTGAGTTTTGCAATTGAAAGTATTACTCAGGGATTTGTGCTTGAATTTGACTTGTTTAAGCTAATATTACAACAATTCATATTTGTTTTCCTTTACCAAATCATTTGAATTTCAATTTGACTAAGATTAACAAAGGATTTTTGCTTGAGTCTGACTTGGCCAATCTAACGTCATTGAAATCCAAATTTTATTATTTCCTTTTCCAATAATTAAATAAAACAGTGATTTTAATTTTATGAGAAATTCTTATGCCTAGTCATCTGTCCAATTCATTCAGATAGATTGAAATAGTGAAAACTTTAATAAGTAAAGTGAAATAAAGTGAAAACTTTAATTAATCATTCAAAGATTAATAGTTTTCCCAAAGATAAATTTTCAATTTTATGAAAAACCTTTTTAACAGATTTAAATCTACTTATCCCAGAGAATATAATCTAACTGAAAAAATGACTGATGATCAAAATACATCTCATTTCACGGATAGTGCATCTCGCATCCTTAGTGATGCCATGATGACATCTGTGACAGAATGTTTTCCGATCCAACAAGGAATAATGAACATCCCAAAATACGACGGAAAGAATATGCCCGACAGAGATTTGATCCAAGATATAATCAATGGAGAATCGAGTGTACCTCCGAGTGGCGAAAGACAATTTTTAAAAGCAATTTTATCAAAATTAATAGGAGCTGCAAGAGACAGTATCCATGGTAAAGAATTTAACAGTGTGGATGAACTCATTAAATATCTTAAACAACGATTTGCGCTTCGAAAAGAATACTCATAGTATTTATATGAAATTTCAATTATACGAATGACACGACAAGAAAATGTCTGACTTTTTCGATAGATTACTGCTTTTAATGTCAGGAGCTCAAGCAGCTCTTGAAGATAAATATAAAAATGCTAAGGATTTACTAGCCCCTCTCAACGATTGTGCTTTAGCAGCATTTAAACGTGGTTTACCTGATGATATATCCAAGTTGGTAGAAGCCCGAAACCCCGAAGATTTAGACTCAGCGTTAAAAGTTGCGCTTGAATATGAAGCAAGTCAACAAATAAATTCACAGCATTCTTCTAACTTTTATAGAGAATCAAGATTCTCTCAACCTAATTACTCAGGAGCAAAGGATCGAAGCCCTAGCCCTTATGTGCGTTTTACAACTACCCCAGATAATCATCAATCATCAGAGTTTAAACAAAGTCCAGCAGGACTTTGTTTAAACCAGGGTATTCACCAGGATATAATTCAAATTCAAATGACGTGCCTCCTTGGTGGCTTAATTTATACACACAATTTCAAAATGCTTCCAAACAAAATTATGGAAGCTCAAGCTCGAATTATAATAGAAATGGAGCCAATACTCCACCACGATCTCATTCTCTAATTCCATCAAACATGGAGAATTTAAACTTCAATTCCGCTCGTCATACAGACGTAAGTACGAGTATGGAAAAAAAGAGCATCAAATGAGTGTGAGAATTCTAATGAAACGCGAAAAGTCTTCCACGTTCTAATGATTGTATACATTCAAACGCTTTATTTTTGGTTGATACTGGAGCCGATATAAACATAATAAAATTGAATTCACTAAATGAAGATTTATTAGTCATTGAAAATGATTTCATAGAAATCACAGGTATCACTCCTGATAGTATTTCCACTATGGGTACTATAATATTACAATTTTGGCATCACACTATGGTTACCCATTCTAATCCAGTTAAACCCATTCCATTTGTTGATAACGAATCAAAAATAGCTAAAGAAAATATACCAGATTATAAAGAAATTACAAAAAAGGGTCCAGTTCGAGTTAAAGCAAGGACTAAACAAATTATTCCAATAAACGTCTCAAACGATCTGAAAGAAGGATATCTACCTATGATAATAACTTGTGAAGGAGTTTTAATAGGAGAGGCTGTAGTAACAAACAACAATAGAATTTGTCATGTTTATGCTATAAACACCACAGAAGAAGACATCGATTTGGAAATACCTCCTCAAGAAATCATCCCCTTTGAACATTACAATTTACCTGGATACGATTCAGATGAATTCTCAGCAGATCCAGATTTTGTATCTCCAGAAAATATGGTGGAGGCCATCCTTAAAGTTCTAGAATTAAATCATTTAAATGAAGAAGAAAAAGATCATGTAATTGATATAATTAAAGAATATGCAAGTGTTTTTCATCTAATGAGAGAACCTTTAATTTGAACTCATATGGTTCATCATAAAATACATACTACTGATGATGTCCCAATTCATGTACGACCCTATCGATTTTCTCCAACTCAGAAAGAAGAAGCAAAGAAAGTAATTGACAGAATGTTAACGGAAGGAGCAATTAAACATTCAAAATCTCCATATAGTGCTCCAATGTTAATAATTCCCAAAAAACTAGATCACACTGGGAAAAGAAAATACAGAGTAGTGATTGATTTTCGCCTATTAAATAAAAAATCATTGGTGATGCTTATCCGCTTCCAAATATCACAGAAATTTTAGATCAACTAGGAAAAGCTCAATATTTTACAGTTTTTGATCTCGCTAGTGGATTTCATCAAATTGAATTAGATCCTATAGATAGGTTTAAAACTGCATTTTCATTTCTCAATGGGCTAACTACGAGTATGTTAGGATGCCTATGGAACTGAAAAACTCTCCAGCCACATTCCAGCGATTAATGGACCAAGTGCTTTTAGGATTGCAGAGTATCGAATTATTCGTTTACCTAGATGACATAGTAGTGTTTGCCGAAAATTTAGAAGAACATGGAAAGATTCTTCTTAATAGATTAAAAGAGGCAAATCTTTCAATTGAACCTGAGAAAAGCGAATTTCTTTTCAAAGAAATAAGTTATCTAGGCCACATCATCACATGTAATCCTAGAAACATCAAACAATTTTTAGGTCTAGCAGGATATTACCGAAGATTTATTCAAGATTTTGCAGCAAAATCTAAGCCTCTAACCAATCTTCTACAGAAAGAGATATGATTCAAGTGGGGTCCAGAAGAAGAGAAAAGTTTTAAAGAATTAAGACAAGCCCTTTGTGAAAGTCCTATTCTACAATATCCAGATTATGATAAACCTTTCACTATAACTACAGATGTCTCAGGTTTTGCAGTAGGAGCAGTATTGAACCAGGAAAAAGATGGTATAGTTCTACCCATAGCATATTACTCACATGTTTTAAACAGTGCTGAATGAAATTATTCTACCACTGAAAAAGAATGTTTAGCTGTCTTATATGCCGTTGAACAATATCGATCATATATCTATGGAAAAAGATTTACACTTGTCAGTGATCATGAACCTTTAAAATGGATAGATTCAGTAAAAGATCCTAGTCAAAGATTAATTTGTTGGCGATTAAAACTAAGAGATTACGAGTATATTTTTAAATATAAGCCTGGAAAATTAAAAACAAACGCCGATGCTCTATCCAAAAACCCAGTGATAGATAGGTCATCAGAAAATGATTTATCAGAAGAAAGTTCGTCAGACGAGAATTCAAACGCAGATGAAACTACTTTCGTAAAAATACTGCCAGTGAATACACGGCAAACTAAGAAAACATTGGAACAAAAATCCAAACCTCTTCCTAAATCTCTGTTTAATAAACCAAAACCCAAACCCACAATCATTACACAAAAGAAAAAAACTGCTCTTTCCAAACCTTTCACAACAGAAAATCAAAAACCCAGCAGTTCTAAATCAGCAATCGAAAGTTCGTATTCCGCAAGCACGAGTAGACCTTCAAAAACTTTGGATGAAAGTACAATTAGCAAACGGTTACTTCGTGGAAGAACAGAAGAGAAACGAGCTCAAAACCGACCTAATTATAAAGAATCTAGTACTGATTCCTTCTACTCCTGATATGCTAGAAACATTTTGTCCTTCGACTTGTGGCGTACCTCAAGCATTATCAACTCCTTATCAACTTTCTGATGAAACAAGAATTTCAAAAAGTTCTTCAAAATTAAAAGAGAATTACAAGCCTCGACGTGTAGATTCAGACTTGCCTACTAAGTACGAACATATGCATATGTCTGACTAAACGCGCACCAGTAGCACTAGCATCCAACCTTCACTTCCAGCGTTACGTACTCAACCGCCTAGCATGACTAGAACCGTGTTCTGAGACTACTAATTATTCAAAAGAAAGGAGAATAAAAATATGCTCCTGGAACGTTTCCGGAATTAGAACCCTTATAAAAAATAACGGATTTGACTATATTAAAGAACAGGATGCAGGCATAATTGCATTACAAGAAATCAAATGCAATTATGAGAAACTGCCAGAAGAAGTAAAATTAAAAGGATATCATTATTATTACATGGATAGTATACAGAAAGGATATTGTGGTGTAGCTATACTTTCCAGAACCGAACCTATTAATATTTTATATTAATGAAGGAAGAGCTATAACCGCAGAATATGAAAACTTCTTTTTAGTAAACGTATATGCTCCATATGTTGGCATTGAATTATTGAATTTACAAAAGCGCGTACAATGGAATAATGCCTTTAGAGAATTTGTCAAAAATCTGGACACATTGAAACATTCAATTTTGCGGGGAGTTAAATGTTGCTCGTTAAGAAATAGATTTGACTAATCCAGAACAAAATAAAAATAAGGCTGGCTTTACAAACGAAGAAAGAGACGGAATGAACGTCTTATTACTTGAAGGATTTATTAACTCCTTTAGGTATTTATATCCGCATAAAATCAACATTTATTCATGTTGGTCATACTCAAATAACTCTAGGGCCAAAAACATTGGATGGAGACTAAATTACTTCTTGACATCTAAAAGAATACAAAATATGTGAAAGCAGATTTAGAAACGATATTTATGGTAGCGACCATTGCCCAATTGAACTTTGGATTTTTCTAAATCATTCAGAAAAATCACAACTTAATATACAACCTCTTTTTTAAATAAAAAGTTGCAGAGAAAATCTAACTTATTTAAAAGAAAATTATGTACATTTTATATCTTCTGATTGTGAATTTACCACTCCAGTAGGAAGACTATTGATAGATATTGGAGCCATCAATCCACGAGAATTAAAAGAAAAACGTCCAAAAATCGGTCAAGTTTTGATAACACCTAGAGGAAAATATAAAATATATATAGTAGTCATCAAGCGATATCACTTTGACACATTACAGGAAAAAAATCTAAGGATCGGATTACATAATTTACGGGCAGCTTTGGAGAGAGAAAACATAGATTCATTCAGAGTTTCAAACAAAGGAGATTTAACAGAAACTTTGCCAAAAGGTAAATTTTCAGACATTTTAAAAGAAGCGTTTGAAAATAGTCCCATTAAAATCATAATGTGTTTTGGAAACATTAGTGTACCCCCAGAAGAAGATCGCGGTTTTACAATAATAGAAAATCATGAAAGTAAAATAGGAGGACACCAAGGGGTCAACAAAATATACAGACGAATACGTGAACGATTCATATGGCCAGGAATCAAAGAACAAGTCACAGATTTTGTACGAAAATGCGGTACTTGTCAAGAACAAAAAATTATTCGAGTCAAATCTCACGAACCTATGATTATAACAGATACACCTATAGATTCTTTTGATAAGGTATCATTAGACACTGTTGGACCATTACCTATCACACCTGATGGGAATCGACACATTCTTACCATTCAAGATAATCTCACAAAATATTGTATAGCAGTAGCTATACCAGACATAACTGCACATGCTTTAGCTAAAAATTTAATTAATCAATATGGTGCTCCAAAAGCCATATTGACAGATCTAGGAAGTGCCTTTATAAGCACTCTGTTGATAAAGTTATCCAAAATATTCGGAATCAAACAAATAACAACATCTGGATACAGACCTCAATCAAATGGAATCTTCGTACGAAGCCATGCGGTATTAGTGGATTATGTAAGGTCATATGCAGATAGTTATAATGACTGGGATAGGCTATTATCTTTTGCAATGTTTTCATATAATACCTCAATTCATGAAGCAACAAAGTTTACCCCTTTCGAATTAATCTTTGGAAAAACAGCACGAGCCCCTAGTTCATTCCCTTCATACGAAAAATTAGAAACTTATGGATCTTATTTGAAAGATCTAGTGCTGAGATTATCTGAAATTAAAAATATCGCGGCAAGAAATTTAACAAATGCAAAACACGAATCTAAAGAAATTTACGTTCAAAAATTAAATTTATTCCCTGGAAAAATTGGAGAAAGCGTTTACGTAAAAAGAGAAGCAATAACTAATAAACTAGATAGTAAAAGTCATGGACCCTATAAAATAATAGACATATTAGATAAACATAACGCAATTTTAGAAACTTCAGATGGAAAACGGTTTCAAAAGCATTTAGATAAATTAAAGCTTGCCTATATGTAACTCAAATAACCAATAAAATTTTTATTTTCAGACCCCCCTCCCCTTTTATTGTCTTTGAAAAACATGGCAGAGTCAACAATCAGCACTAAGCTTCCTTAGGACAAATCTACCTCATAACATGCAAACCGGAAGGGGAACCTGAGGACTTAAAATTTGCAAAAGGTGCTTTAGAAGAATTAACTGCCGAATATGATTTTACAAAGCCTGTTTATAGTTTGTACCGTACCGAAGGACCCTCCCATAATCGACAATTTTTGGTAAAATGCGTAGTAGAAGACACTAAACGCGGAAATATATTTGTTCGGATTAGTGATGGAAAAAATAGAATCAGATTAGCTGAGCATGCAGCGGCTAGAAACATATTAAAAGATTTAGAAGAAATGTATTTATTTAGTGAGGAAGAAAATATAGATCAAGAAACCGAAGAAAAGTACGTTATATGTATGGACAACAAGTCTAGAGTCTTGATTAAATTATACAAGTGGGAAAATTGCTGCGAGTACTGTTATTTAAGGGGACACACTATAAGGGATTGCAATAAACAAGTAAAAAGAAATAAAAATATTTATGAAAAAATAGAACAGAATGAAGTCACAGAAGAAGACTTCTGGGGTCCCCCAGAAGGGTCAATTAGCTCTAATTTGATATATTTGTCCCCATAAAGACCTAACGACGATTTTGTTTTTTAAAATCTATTGCCACTACCTTATTCAAACCAAATAAATAAAAAAAAATAGAAATCTATTTATATATACTGTGACGTGGTATATTTTATACCACGCACATTTATCATATTCTAACATTAAAATTAACTTATTCGCGAGAAACTCCTAGCACAGAGTGTTAGGTTGTTTGCACACAACCTGTCAGCTGATTGGAGCACATGAGCTCTCGAACAATCAGCTGACCAACAAACAGCCATCCGGAACCTGGAAAACACATCCACTCGAATTATTACTTACACTTTGTTACACTTTTTGTTTCATATCAACTCTGAGCCATGGGGGGCTCAGAGTCACAGTGACACACACACTGACGTCCATTCCGCATCGTAAAGGCCCGAAGAGGATCCTGGTCAAAGTGCATGGATGAGATTCCCGTGCACGTTAACGACCAGGATGATGACAACTCACTGCAGCGCCACCTCTGGGCCTAGAGCATCAGCACCGTTGGGACTGACCGTTGACGAATTACCGGTCGTCGAGAAATTATTAAACTGCCAATTAGGCTAAGTTATCAGTTTCACAATAGTTTCGTGGAGCTGCCTGTTTCCGCGCACGCCACGAAACAGGAAGAGAGAGGTTAGTTCGTTCACTCTGTGCTCGTAGTCTTTCCGTGCAACACATACCTTGAGTCCTGTTAGTTTTTGATTTTACCAACTGCAATTGATGATATTTGAGACTACCCTGGGTGTTTTGGAACCCCTCAGTGATATTTTGATATTGAATTATTAGATTCGGCTTATATTGCCAGATATTGTTGGAATTGGATATCTTAGAGATTTATAAAATGCCACGCCTTTGTGAGCACAGGTACCGATCTCTTTTCTCTCTCTTCTTCGTGCTTATTCTTAATTTGTAATCTGTATTTCAAGTTAATTCTTTGTTTTAAGTCGCTGAACATTGATGACTAGTGGTTCATCAATTTCTTATTACTTTGCTCCAATCGCTATAATTGAATATTTCAGTGACGTAATAATTACTTCTTTTATTTAATAAATTTAATTGTTAATCCTTTGTAAATGCAGTGGTTTCTCAGTGAATATTCCCTTTCCCCGACCTCTCCGCGGTACTGCGCTGGCCTAGGGTTATGTAGAGTAAATTCAATTAGTTTTAATATTACTTTTACTTGTTTTGAGAAAAACAAGGTGGCGCTCAAATGGCTTGTTATGATTAAAATTATTAAAATATTATATTTCTGTAGATTTCACAGTTATAATCTAAAATAAAGGTTATAAAAATGGCGCCCGCCTTTAGGGCTTGGAATTTCACTGAGCATCCTGTTCTATAAATAAATTTCACACAATTGCCGAGTGAGTCATTTCGAGATAACAAGTGACTATAAACTCAGGATTTATAATTCATAAGTAAATTTAAAAATAACTCTGAGATTAAAATCATTTAACCTCCGAATCATAATAGTGATTCGAGCAATGCTAAATAAAAATAATAGAAGAGCGAATATTTAATGTACCTCGAGATTTGTCTTTCGGGTTATAACAATGTTTTGAAATTTGAATAATTGTCCAATTTTTCCCATATTTTTGAAAATTCGGTCCCATATTCATATTGGATTCAATTGTATTCCATTCTTTTATTCAATTGTATTGAATTATGTTCTATTATATTGAATCGTATTCTATCATATTCTATTTGGACCCACATTTTCCCATATTTAATTGGTCCCACATTTTGAGTTTTGGATGCTGATTGAGATGAAGATTCTTTTTTTTAGAATTTCATCTCGGTAGATGCTATTTTTGAGCCTGTCGTAAACGTGGCATTGACATGGCATCATTTTAAAACTCAAATTGTAGTTGAGATAGAAATTCTATTTTTGGATTTAATTTTTTTTAATTTCTATTTTTAGAATTTTTGTAAATGGACCATTCGGGATCGGTCCCTTTGATAATTAACCTTTGTAACATAAACATAACTTAAACATAACATTAACATAAAATTAACGTAACATCACTGTTATATAACAAAATAAAAATTACCGTAACATAACAGTCATATAACAGCTATGTAACAAAAGTAACATTGTTACTACAGTTTTCACTTCTTCATTGGACTAAAATTAGTATTTTTCTGTGAATTAAGTTATTTACTTATCATTTATAAAATGGCCCATGCCATTGAAAAATTGGATTTGACTGCTAGCCCTGATACTGGGGATGAGACAAGCATCAGAAATTTTCTGGCGGTGATGGATCTGGATTCGACAGGTCTTCTTGATGTTATTCGCGATCGTGTAGTCAAAAGTTTTATATTCAAACGCGAACAACCTGAGTTGGTTACCAGTCAGGATAATGACTCAAATAGCTAATCTGACGACAATTTCATGCATTGGAAAAACCTCGAACAAGTAAGGAGGTTGACAGATACCGTCGCCCATGTAGTCCAGACAAGTCTAGCGAGCGGTACAGACTTTTTGGACATTTATAAGAATGTCATCTCAGTCACACAATCTTTAATTAAAGAGGCGACTGAGCTTAATCAAATACAACCAGATAATCTTTCACATCCTAGCCAACCGGTAACCACTACCAGTTCGGTTACTATTTGTAGAAATTCGGTCACATTTTCTATGCCGAATTCTTTAACTTGTAACTCTGTTGGAAGTTATGCGTGCGGTGTCCAAACAACAAAAATTGATAGTATTTATTCTCTAAAGCACACTCGCCCACAAAACATTCAACTGGCTCAGTCATTGGGTTTTGATAACAAAATTAATCGACAGTCTGAATTAAATAAAGACGCCCCTCTCACTTATCCTTATAGTAGTTCGCCCATTGTTACACCTTTAATCTGTCAACAAGCGACTAAAGGATTTTCAACCCTCACACCAGAAGGGGAGAGAGCATTTACCTCTCCAACTATCTTTTCGGCATCAAGATCGTCACTCACCGGACGATTTACGACAGAGAGTCCATCGAAACGACGAATTAATTATTTCAGTTCGGTTCCAATAACTGGAAATGACAAAATGGAAGATCCATTTTGGAAGGTAGTGCCTTCTCACATAAACACTCAACGACGAATTATTGGACTGAAGGAATCGCACCATTAACGTACCCTGGTACTAGTCATCAGCTCCAGATAAATAGAGGTTAGTTGAGGACCAGTGACCTTAGCGGAACAGATGGATAGAGTCTATCGGAATATGAGACTCGAATTCCGTCGAGCAATTCGAAGATTCGAATTCTCAGACTATAATGGTCTGATGATTTTGGCTAAAGAGGTGGAACGCACTGCAGTTCCGGAAGGCGAGATTAGAATTCCGCCAAAGCCAGATGAATCACTATTTCCTGAGTTAGCGTATGTAAAGAGGAATAAATCCTCAACTCATGGAAACTTAAAACACAGTTCGGATAAGCAAACCGACTTACACCTCACTCTGGTGAAATCACTTGAACAACTAACTTTGTTGGTGACTACCTTGGTTAAGAAAACGGACCAACGATGCTCCGTAGAAAGTAATCCGAAACAGGCGAATAATTTCGCCAATTTAAATTCTAATA
The DNA here is from genome assembly GCA_900474275.1 of Synergus japonicus. Classification (NCBI taxonomy): domain Eukaryota; kingdom Metazoa; phylum Arthropoda; class Insecta; order Hymenoptera; family Cynipidae; genus Synergus; species Synergus japonicus. The sequence goes on from UCOH01006339.1 coordinate 11,136, forward strand.
GAGTGGATATCAGATCTAGGAAAGAGAATAATTTCGCCAGGTCTAACTCCGATCTGAGGAGAAGTAACCCCAGATCGAATAATCAACGATCGACCGACACCCTTGTAAAGAGGAAAGGTCAATCGTACAAACCGAGAGAGTTTAGAACACCAAAAACGGAACCCTCTTACTTCAACTGTAAAGGAAAGGATCACGGCTGGAAAAATTGCCAGGGAAACTAATAAAGGAGTGCAGACTGAGGGTCGATGCTGCTCCTTTCTATTCTAGAAAGGCCTTCATTTCACCTTCAACATGATCTTCATCAGATATGACTCACCTTAAAATGACTAACTCATCGGATTCGTCAGGGAGCTTTTGCTCCAAATCACTAAATAATGTAACTTCAATTTCGCAGGATGAAATTGGAAATCATCAGACTCAGAATGAGTCGAATTTAAATAAATCGAAGGAAAATAATTCGAAATTAAATAAACCAGAGTTAAATAAATCGGAAATAGGTCTTCCAATTTTGAATACGGTCAGGTCACATCTGGACATGGTTCTTGATGCTCCTTTGTTGTTTAAAATAGGTACTTCATCTAGACCTTATATTACTATCGAAGTAGGTAGTAAGAAGTTATATTCACTCTTAGATACTGGTTCATCGAGAACGTATCTAGGATCTTCAGGCTTGGAAGCCATTAAATCGATCGGTGGTAAAATCGATTACAATAAGTCAGGTGCTGCATTGATGGCCAATTGTTCCATTGAAACCATTATTGGCGAAGCACACCTTCCTATCACTTTTTCGGGAGTTGCTCATGAGATGGAATTTAAGATCATACCTGGTCTGGCTGATACCTGATACCTGCTATGGCTGGCTGACGAGTCAATCATAAAATTCGCGTTTGATCGAGGGGATGTAGGCAGTTCAGATTTCTGCAACGGCATAGCATTGCTCAAGGACACGGAAAAGGATCAGCTGGAAAAGTTTTTGGAGAGAGTCATTCCACCTCCACCTGACAAGTTGCCTCCTACTAAATTTGTCGAGCACGTAATCGACACACAGGGGCACGCTCCAATTAAACAGAGGAACCATCGAATGTCCCCGAAAGTGACTGAAACTCTTGTCACATTAGCTAGTGACTTAATTGAGCCATCTAGTAGCGAGTGGTGTAATCCAGTCGTGATGGCTAAGAAGTCAAATGGAGACTATCGTCTCTGCATAGACTTTCGTAAGGTAAACGAAGTCTCATAGAAGGATGTGTATAATCCCCTTCCATTTATGACTGAGACATTAGAGCGGCTTAGTTCAGCCCGTTATATCTCAAATCTTGATCTGAAACTGGGCTACCATCAGATTCCTCTAAGTAAGGAAAGTAAGGAGAAAACAGCCTTCATAATCCCAGGTAAAGGTCATTATCACTACAAGCGAATGCCGTTTGGCCTCACAGGTGCTCCAGCAACGTTTCAACGTCTTATTGACAAGATTATCACACCGGAGTTGAGACCACACGTCTTCGCTTATTTAGATGACATTATTATTGTCTCTGAAACTTTTGAGGATCACCTTTATTGGTTGGAAAAGACCATAAATAGGCTAATAGAAGCCGGACTCACTTTGAATCCCAGCCAATGTAATTTTTGTTTGCCAGAGGTTAAATATCTCGGGTTTAAAGTAAATAAGGATGGTTTGTTGGTTAATGATGATAAAATCCAACCTATCCTAGAGTATCCTCAACCTAAGAATCTTAAATAGCTGCGTCGCTTTATCGGTGCCACTTCATGATATAGAAAATTCATCAAGGATTATGCGAAGATCAGCGAACCTCTCACCAACTTGACAAGAAAAGGCGTCAGTTTCTCTTGGAAGGATAAGCATGAAGAAGCATTCCAAACTTTAAGAACGGCTTTGACTACAGCGCCGATACTCGTGTATCCAGACTTCAAAATACCTTTCGTGGTACAAACCGACGCAAGTCAGAGAGGACTTGGAGCTGTTGTAACTCAAATTCAGAACGGCCAGGAGCGAGTGATAGCATACGCTAGCCGTGTTCTTACGAGTGCAGAACGGAATTACTCAACTACGGAGCAAGAATGCTTAGCCGTAGTTAGGGCTATTAACAAGTTCAGTCACTATCTTGAAGGATATAAATTCACTGTCATCACTGATCACAGCAGCCTCAGATGGCTGTACAATCTTAAGAATCCGACTGGCCGATTGGCCAGATGGGCTCTGGATCTCCTGGAATACGACTTCGAGGTCGTTCATCGCAAAGGAGCGTTGCATCACGTCCCCGACGCGATTATATCGCAGCGTTCGAAGAAATCAATGATGAATGGTATATTCGCCGTAGGGAGGCTATACTTGCAACTCCGCACAATTTCCATGGCTGGAAAGTTGTCGATGGAAAACTCTACAAGCTTAAAAGTAATCCTCTACTGGAAGATCTGATTGATGATCTTCAAGCTTGGAAACTCGTAGTTCCAAAAGACAATCAACAAGAAGTTTTACGAGAAGTCCATGATACACCCGAGGCCAGCCACCTTGGAGTCGAGAAGATTTACAATCGTGCTTCAAATATCTACTTCTGGCCTGAAATGTTTAAGGATGTCAACGCGTTCGTAAGGAAATGCGAGACATGCCAGTTAAATAAGCCCGAGCAAGCTCAACCTAGAGGATTGATGGGACAGAGGATAGTACACGAACCTTGGACGGTCGTGGCAACAGACATCATGGGCCCATTTTCTCGCAGCAAGATAGGCTACGTATACCTGATTGTATTACAGGACTTATTCACTAAGTGGATCGAGTTGGCTCCCTTGAAAGCAGCCAACGCTCAAACAATCACAGCCGCATTCAATGATTTAGTGGTAACTCGTTAGGGAATTCCCCAAGTCCTCCATTCAGACAACGGAACGGAGTATAGAAATAATGCGATACAGGAAATGGCTGAAGCTTTTTGAATTCACCATTCTTTCACTCACCTTTTTCACCTACAGCCAACCCAGTGGAAAGAACCAATAGGGTGCTTAAGACAATGATCCGATCATTCGTGGGTCAAGACCATAGGGACTGGGATGTCCACCTCAGCGACTTTAGATTCGCTTATAACTCATCATTACTCTACTAATAGGACCACCCCCGCATTTCTCAACTTAGGAAGGGAACCTCTTCCGCGAAAGACCTTCCGCGGTCTTGTGGAGGGGGGAATCGACCTGCCAGACCCTGACTTACCAGTCTAGACAGATCGAATGTCTAAAATGAGACACTTATGGGAGTTCATTACTATCCATCAAGATTAAGCCTTGATTAAACAGGCTAAATATTACGACCGTAGACATCGAGATCTACATTTTAAACTTGGAAACTTGGTTAAGGAACCAAATAATGTATTGTCTAGTGCAAAAGACAAAATTGCTACTAAGTTAGCACCCAAATTCACAGGTCCATACGTTGTGGTGGAAGTAATATCACCAAACGTTTATGCGTTAGCCTCTCAAGAAGGCCGTCTTGCTGGACGTTTTCACGGATCACATATTCAAAGATACATCGACAGTGATAAGGATGATGTCAACCCTAATGATCCAGAGGAAATAAAACGACAAGCTCAACTTGATAGGGAGCTCCTGGATATTCACGATTCAGATCCAGATGCTGAATCAGATCGGGAAATTTATCCCGAAACTAATATCGATTTTGGGTACAGTTCAGATCAACGGGAAGTCGAACCGGAAAACCCGCGTCCTATGCGACTTCGTCATAAGTCGTATTCGCGTTAATAGACCGTCACCAAAGTGACTAGACTTCTTGTGGGGACCTCAACCCACAATTTCTCTATTAAATTATTCTTCTTTTGTTGCCCTTATCTGAGGGGGGGGTTTTTCAAGTACCCCAATACGTCAATAAATTACTTTTTCTCATTAGTTGATCTGGTTTCATTGACTTAACCCGATTGACCCCTCTCGAGAATACACGGTTTTCGTCTTCCGTTCTTGCCTGAATAAACAAAGCCATACGGGAATTATAGAATTAATCAAATAATAATTTGATTCGACCGTTTTCTGGAAGTGGACTTTTGAGTTCGGTTTTCCACTGTAGCGTCTAAAACTTCCAGACCAGCTCGATTTGGGATTCGAATACATTGATGTCATTGTTTGAATTGCATCTAATCAAAGCGTAGCTTCTGAACTCAAAAGCAATGAGAGCTTATGGTTTTGTAGAGTCTCGCAGATTCGGAGACTGAATTGCCTTTATATTATGCTACTTCGTTTTTCAATTATTTCTCGTATGTGTCGTACTTTTTCTCGCAGTCGTTTAGTGTGCGAGAAGTATAAGCTATTGGCTTATCTTGTCCTATCTTACATTGTGAAAGTATTCCACCAATTGCGTATCCTAAGTGAGTATAAATGGTTTGGAAAAATCAGGACGGTGAAGAAGGGGTTCTTCACATATTTTTTTTTCAGTGTTTCAAATGCTGACTGTTCCTTGTCAGTCCAAACAAAAGGGGTGTCCTTTTTTCATAATCGGGTTAAGGGTGATGCTATTTTAGAGAATCCTTCCATGAATCTTCTATAGTAACCTGCGAGTTCTAAAAATTGTTTAATGTTCCTTTTATTTTTTAGGGTTGGGAATTCGCTAACTGCCCTTATTTTCTTAGGGTCTGGTCGTACACCATGACTGTTTATTATGTGTCCTAAATAGGCTACTTCGTGTTTTAAAAAGTCACATTTATCAGGGTGCAGATGTAAATTAACATTTCTTAAACGTTTCATGAGTTCCTCAAATTTTCTTTCATTTTCCTCTAATGTGTCTGAGTATATAGCTGTTTTGTGCGAATGTTCAGGATCCATTGGAATATGATGGAATCCTGTCGCTAAATCAAAGGCGGAAAATTATTGTGCATTTCCTAATTGGTCCAATATTTCGTGTATATTAGGGAGGGGGTATGAATCTCCAATCGTTTTTTCATTAAGTTTCCTAAAGTCTAATACCATCCTCCATTTTAGTTGACCATGAGAGTCAAGTTTTTCTTAACTAGAAATGCTGGTGAATTATAAGGTGATTGCGTGAGTTTAATGGTTTTATTCTTTAAAAGTTCATTAACTTGTTTGGTTATTTCTTCTTTTTGAAAAGGAGGTGTTCTAAATTGTTTTGAAAAAATCGGTTGTTCGTCTATAGTAGGAATTTTGTGTGTTGTCATATGTGTTGCTTCTAGGGGTTCTCCGAGTATTTGGAAACGGTCAGCGTATTTAATAATTAAATTATGAACGTGAGATTTTTCTTCATCGTTTAAGTGTTCGAGTCGAAGTAATTCCTTAATTTTGTCTACTCTGACTTCTCCACTAAGGTTGTAAATTTTTATTTCATTTTCCCTTGATATTAATGTTTTGAAGATTTCGTCTGTGGTATTTTCTCTGAGTGAAGATGTAGAAGTTTTTATTGGTTCTTCGATTAATTCTTCAAAGTCTTCTAAGGTGACCCTGGGTATTGGTATTTTTGTTGGGAGTGCGTTAGTATTTTCTATTTCAATGTAAGCCTTACCTTCATGATTAGTGACTACGGCGTTTCCTATATATATCTTTTTGCTAAGGTTTAATCGAGGTACATATCCTTCAATTTTATTTTTATTTTGAATATTGATACATATATTTGAAATTGATCTTACTGGTAAAATTATATTGTGTTCTGGTGAGCTGAAAGGGTATTTATTTCCTTTAATTTCTAGACATTCATCTGTGTAATTTATCTTAACCCTACTTTCAATAAAGAATTCCTATCCCAGAACTCCATCTTCTTCTATTGGAACATCATTAGGAATTATGTGAAAAATTGTTGGATATCCGAAGATATCTAGGGTTATTTGTCCTAAAGTGTATACTGGCAATAGATTTATACCTCTCAAACGTAATATTTCGTTTTCGTTAATTTTTATTGAATCTTTAGTGACATGTAATTTAATTAAATTTCTTCCAGCTCTCGTATCTATTAACATCCGTACTGCGTGTTTTAGACCATCAGTAGATATGTTAATTGCTGGAATTTTATAGTTGGTATTGAAATTTATTTTTACATCCTCAATTAGTGGTGCAGTAACATTAGAATTATTTTCACCTTCCTCAATGCACCTTACTTGAGGAGGGGCCTCGCATTTCCCTGGTTTTGAGTTTTCGATTGTGATTGCCTCCGTTCTTCGTTATATTTTCTGCTACGGCAAATGTCTATTGTATGGCCGAGCTTTTTGCAATATTGACATTCTGTGTAAGGTGGTCTATTACCTGGGGATCTATTAGGTCTTTCGTACCCTTGAAAACGAGGAGGTCCCTGAAATGACCTGTTATTTTGTGGTCGTCCTAAATTCTGAGTAGACCGGTATTGATTTTGACCTTGTAAGGTTTGACGTGTTCCCCATTGTGTTCTTTCGTTTATTTGGGGACTAAGATTATAGTAAGCCCGAGGTTGATAATCTCTATTTTGAATATTTGTTTGTTGATTTTGAAATTCTAATCTATTGCTTTTGGATTCTAGATTGGTTTTGTGTTATATTTCTACAAGTGGGAGCTATGTGTCCCTTTCTTCCGCACATTTGATAAGAAATTTCTTCCTGGGAAAGATTAATTTTATTGCTTTCGTCTTTGATTCGCCTATTTGTACGCAGGGCTGATTTTGCCGCGAGTCTTCGTGCAATCTCGATGGCTTTATTTACCACTATTTTGAAAGTAAGTGGAGTGTCAGGTGATTCGGAAATGTTTGATTCTATTTCCGGTTTTAAGCCACGGAGAAAACAATCTACCATGTCTTTATTGACCTCATTTGTAAAATTCCTATCTTGATCCCCCCTATTATTTGGTCTATGTACGTCGATGATTTTGTCACCAATTTCTTTAACGCGGGATGCGTAGGAGAATACTCTTTCGTTCTCCCATTGGTAGGATTGCCTAATTCTCCCTGAAGTTGGTAAACGGATTTGTTTTGCGAATATACTCGTTTCAGACTGTCTATTAGTTCTCGGACGGAATTAAAAGTATTTCCCGATAAACACTTTCTTGCTTCACCTTTGACTTTGGTTTCTAATAATTTTGCTAGGTTTGCTTCTGAGGTTGGTGGAAGCATCTCTTTTGCTTCATTACACCCTACTATACAATTATCTAATGAATTATTTTCGCCTGAAAATATGGGGACTACTTCGAGAGCATCGCTTAATAAGATGTGTTGGTTGTTTGCGATTGTGACTACTTGTGGGGCTGTCATTTTTGTTTGCTCGAATTTGATTACATTTTTTAACAACGGCTTTTATTTAAGGTTATGGATTTCTCTCCATCTGCAATAGAATTTTCAGTTTTTTCTTCAGAATCTACTTCTGAGGTTTCGGATAAATCTCCTGTGATTTCGAGGTTATCTTTATTTATTATTGTGGAACTCTCAGGTTTTAATGTAGAGTTAAAAAATGATTCTTCGAAATTTGATGAATTTAGGGTTAGGTTATCTTGTGAGGAGCTGGCACTTATAATTATGCTCGTGTTGGGGATTGAGGTTTCATTAAATTCTTTAGGGGTTTCTTTTTGAATTTTCCTTCTATTCTGAAAAGCTTTTATAATTCTATTTTCTTCTACTATTCGCGCTATATCCGAATTATTCCTGGCTAAACTTCGAGTTATAATTTGGGGTAGATCTTTATTGGGGGCACCTTCTTGAGACATTGGGATTTTGAAACATTATAATAATTTGCAGGGAAAATTGTTTCACAGGGTTTTTTAATGGCATGCTCTGTCCCGTGGTTTGTGAATTTTTTTTTTTCGAAGTCACCATGGTCAAACGAAATGATATATCGCTTTCAAACATTGGGATATGGGACACCAAATTGCGTTTTAAAATTTAATTTGAGTAGTAATTTTGAAAAAAAGCTAAGTCGGTAAGGTAGGGATCGGATTTTTTTTCAAAATTACAACTCAAATTAAATTTTAAAACGCAATTTAGTGTCTCATTTCCCATGTTGCAAAGTTTGAAAGCGATATATCATTTCGTTTGGCCGTGGTGACTTCGAAGAAACAATTTTCAAAAACCACGGGGCAGAGCATGCCCTTAAGGACAAAATTTCGTACACACAGTATATTTAAAAATTATAAAGAAGCTAATATTAACTCTTAATATTAACTCTTCGTTGGGTCTGCTTATAAAAATTTTCAATCAAACTCAAACAGAAAATTTATTCAGGAGTTTTAAATAATTTGAAAAGGAAAATTCGATAATGAACTGTTAAACCATAATTTAGTAAGAAAATAAATAGTATTTATACGCAGTGTTAGAAATGCTGAAGCGGTGTATTTGAATTGTGCGCCCTTCTTTAAATCCGTCAGTATGAATGCGATACGCGAGTAGTACAACCAATCAATTAGTATTATTTCATCGATAAGAAGGTACTGTTCCCTTGAAACTCAGGCTCACTTTAACTTTTTGTAAGGGTCAATTCTCGTCCTTGTCCTTGTTCCCAGATTCGTATTAAGTTACGGACTAAAACAAGGGATTAGTAATAAAGAAATTGAGTCTGTTGCCAGCTAGGTAAAATAACAAATAAATTTCAATTTTGGTGCATCGGCCTGGATTCAGCAAGCCAATTGAACATTTTTTTTTAATTTCTTGTCTATTAACTATTTTTCTATTTTTGCGGACAATAAAAGTCTACAATAAAAGTCGGATAGAAAAGTATTCAAAAGTATTAAGCAATTTTTCACTTTTATGTGAGGTTGTCGCAAAGCAGTATTCAATCGTATTAAGAGAAAGTCTCCGGAGTGCGATTCAATGTGATCTAGTACGAATTTTCTACTTCACATTCAATTGTATTCAGTACAATTGAATTAAGATCGAAGTCTCACATTAACTCGCATTGAACGTAGAATTTAACACTTACGTATTTAGCCGCATAAAACATGGTGTATCCTTGCTTGACCATTGAGCATCTTAGGCGCCACTCTCTCGAGCTCAGAGGGATTCTGAGAGGTAAAATCTCTTAGTCTTTTCCTTATACATTGATTAGTTTGAATAGTGATTAGTTTTGCTATAATTGGTGTGAATTGTTATTTGTTTCAGTGTAGCGCTTTACTCAGCTTATTATTTTGTTCATATGGGTCACTTATTTATTCCATTGTCTCTTTTGGTGTAACTTTGATGCGTGGAGATATTTTGGAATCGAGGAGATCGAGGAGTGAAATGTGCGAACTCTGGTAGCATTTATGTGATCGGGGACGATTGCTGTGAAATAATCTTCGACTAATATTCGCATTGACATCGTTAATTTGGACGCCCAACCTATTGTCCCGTAATCGCTCATATTTTGCAGGTATTTCATTTCCGTTGGTTAGAGTGAGTACGATCACGCTTCACAGTCTCTTTCCAATTTCCACCTTCACAATACTTATTTATTTCTCGACTGATATCTTATCGCCTTATTTAATTGTTCTATGCGTATTATCTCAAGATTCTGTTTAATCTGTATTGATAATTTCGCTTAATTTCATGTATTGATGTGTGTTTATGTAACGGTATTTTATGTTATGTCAATTTGATTTCAATTGTTCATTGATTCATTATTTGAATTGTAGCGTCGTGTGAACGGCCAAAATCGTATTTCTTACTTGTTTATAATAGATGCCAGCTGATTTTGACATTAGGCACGTTGGCATTATTTATATTTGAAATCTATTTATTTCTCTCGCCCAACAAACCTGCCTACCATAATAATTGATTGTATTATTCTTGAATATTCGTCTTTCTTTTAAGTCTTAAATCGAATATTTTACCTTTTAACAAAGAATAATTAATAATTTAAAACAAAGTAAACTCAAAACTTGTCGAAGATACGCAATGGACATGACAGAGACAAACTGCATGTTACAATGCATTTAAAGTTTTAAATATTTGTTCAAAATTAAATTCAATTATTCGGTTGAAAAATCAAGTGTAAAACTAAGCTAATTAAGGTTTTCTAAATAATATAATAAAATTTAAACGGAGTTGAGAGAACAAATTTTATGAAACTTGAGTTTAAAGTATGTTAGAGAAATTAAAAAAGTTAGCTTTAAAATATATTTTATTTAATTGGCTTGCACAAAATTTAAACTGATTATGAGGAAAGAGAAAAATTTCTGCACAAAAATAGAAAAATAGTTAATAGACAAGAAATTAAAAAAAAAATGTTCAATTGGCTTGCTGAATCCAGGCCGATGCACCAAAATCGAAATTTATTTGTTATTTTACCTAGCTGGCAACAGACTCAATTTCTTTATTACTAATCCCTTGTTTTAGTCCGTAACTTAATACGAATCTGGGAACAAGGACAAGGACGAGAATTGACCCTTACAAAAAGTTAAAGTGAGCCTGAGTTTCAAGGGAACAGTATCTTCTTATCGATGATTGCGCTGGAGCTTGCTGTTATTAGGTGGTAATCCTTTAATTGTTCTTCGTTCCGCTTTTCTGCACTTCCACAATCGAACTTCCGTAATGAACTTGATTTCCCTGACGAGGGTAATCTTTACCCTTGAAACTTCATTGTTTAGGGTCGTAGTGGTACCCGTGAGTTTTTCTTATTGACACTTTACTGAACTGACTTGATACCGTAGAAGAACTGCACCTTATCCGCCGAACTCAAGACTGAATTTCCTCTTTTGGGTTCGCAGTATTTATTTAAATTTGGGGCCCATTATCCGGATGTATTAGTTAGCGTAGAATTTGTTTAAATAATTGAAAATTAATTAACCTATGTTAATCAACATTCCAATAGAGCAATAGAAATAATTTTTAACCAGAAAAAAAACGAATTAAAAAGAAATGATTTAAACAACTTCAATTTGTATAAATAAATAAAAATGAAGTAACGATTGTTGATTAATGTTCCAACAGTAATAATTTTTTATGAAAGAAACAAAGCCTGAAATTTTCTGTATGAGTATTTGAGCATGTATAAAATTGAGCAATTACAGCTTTTCTTAACTTTTTTTTAGCAAATAACATATTGTTGCAATAATCAAAATTCGCAGTTTTCAAATATAATATTTATAAATTGTTAGGTGTAAAATTTAAAAAAATAATAATTCCGGATTTTAATCCTCAATACGGACAAAGGAATCCCGCTGTTAAAATTCAGGGGCTGCGGTTGGCAGATCTTTTGGCTACCTACAAGGAAAATGGGCATTGGGGATCAAGTATTCAAGTAGCCTGAAAACCCTGAAAACTAATGAGCATTGTCGATATCATGAAGTATTCAATAGACAATAATAAACGTTTTGGTAAAAATGTAGATACCTGACTTCAGGTAAATCACCACTAGACTCTGCTAGATGAGTTCTAGACGAACCCTAGACAAAGTGACCGTCATAAAATTATGCTAGACTTAGGCTAGAGAAAAATGTGTCTAGAATGAGTCTAGCATCCTCTAGATTTTCGGCAGGGTTTCTTCATATTTTTCATGATTAAATTTACTGAGAGCACTCTGCAGATTCCGCGACATCTTTAATCGAAACCATTTAGCTATATAGCTAACGAACTATGCTGTAGTTTGATACTCTGGTTTGGAATTCTCGTCTGCTAAAAAATATAGTGCTGCACTGACCTCTGGATTCAAAATTTTTTTTGCTCTACCGATTTTCTTTTTTTGAAACGTTCTGATTTTTGAAAGAATAATATCCTCTGTGTTTAGATGAGGTGTTAGAGTAAAAACTAAATGTTCTTTTAACTGAAGCACTTCAACTAAATGTCCGGCGTCGACAAAAATTGTTGGCAAATTGTAAGCTTCCTGAATATCATTAAGTAAATAAATTTTACTATTATTAATAATGCTTTGCACTTTGTTTTTCAGTACATGTGGCACATTAGCAAAGAAGTAGAGTCTGCGATCAGGATCTACTCGAGGATGAGAATTTGGAGTCGAATTCTTAATTTCAGTGTTCCTAAAATTGGTTGCAACTCTCTTCTATTTTTCGGAGATGGAATTTCTTTGTCTTTTATTCTTTCTGGGTCGGGTTTTATATATTCGGGTGTTAAGATAAAGTCCAAAAATGATACTTTGTCCATACACCACGCTGTCTTTTTTAATTTTATCGTTAAACCTGCCTTTCCTAATTTCGTAAGAAGTGCGTCTATATGATCGAGGTGTTGGTCGAAGGTTTGCGACGTGATCAATATATCGTCCTCGTATACGGTGAGAAAATCATTAAATTCGTTTCCCAGTACTCCATTTAATTCTCTCACAAAACTGTTACTAGCTGTTCTTAGTCTAAAAGGCATTCTACAAAATTGGCATGTTTGCCCCTCAAATACGAACGCTGTATATTTTCGAATTTTAACGGGATTTGGAAAAACTCCTGTGTCAGATTGGTACTAGAAAAAACTTTTTTTCCTTCATATTTCTGTAGTATGTCATCAATATCGGGAGGGCCATCATGTTCTGCTTCTATGATTTTATTTACATCCCTGGCATCTAAACATATTCTCATACTACCATAATTTTTTTTCGACGATTCTCAGTGGGCTACAATATTCGCTAATTCCTTGTTCGATAATGCCTAATTTTTCTAACCGGTTCAACTCTTCTCTTACTAACGGTCTTTTTGCAAGTGGAACCGCGTAGTTTTTATTTGTCACTACGTTTTTATTTTTTAAGTGGATTTCATATTCGTAGCAATTTAGGCACCACGGTTCGTCTTAGAAACTATTTTTATGTTTCATGATTAGTTGTAAAAGTTTTTGTTTTTCATCTTGGTTTAAGGAATATGGGAAACAGAATAATATTTCTTTTTTGAGGGTTCATTTAAGGGGTCAGTCTAGTAACTCATTTTGTAAAAATCTATTTTTTTTTACTTATTTCGAAAGTAAATATATTCAGAAATATTGTGTCAAAATTTTAGAACGATCAGAGAACTTTAACATTACTTTTGAGTGCTTCAAAGGTAGGTACCTCGAGCGCGCTGACCGGCCTGACCGCGTTAAGAGTAATATCTCGCGACGCGTAATTGTCGTATTCTCGCGATGGATAAAAAAGTCAAATATCAAATAGCATCCTGGCGATTGGAAGAAAGTCAACTCTTCGAACGATCTGAAGGGATTTTGTACGGTGCAGGCATCGCTGACTAGGCGTAAGTAATATTTTTTTACGAATTTTCTGTAAAAAAAACTTTAAACGCGTTTTTCTCGAAACAACGTTTCGGAAAACATTTTGGAAACTACTGGACCGATCCTTATGAAATTTGAACCAAATATTCTTTACACCTATCGCTATGTCCTCTATAAAAAGTTTTCAAAAATTTTTATTTTTACTTTTTTTTGAAAATTGGCGAAAAAATAGCGTTTTTTTAAGTTTTTTCGTTTTTTCTTCACCATTTTTTAATTTTTTTGAAATAATTGAATAAATTTCATAGAAAACATAGCCATTGTCCTACCGAATCTAAAGCACTTTGATTTTTTTGTTTCAGACAACCCTGCTCCGAGATTTTACCAACAAGGCGGACCTACCTTCTTTTCGAAGTGTTGCGCTTGGCTGACGTTTGTGGTCGTAAAAGTGTACAAAATAAAAAAAAATTTTTTATATAGTTCAATAGTGTATTTACTAAACCTAAAAACTTTTATATGATAACCTTTATCCAGTATCCAAAGAAAAATTCACGACAATCGCGTTTTTTTCGGCGCGAGTTACTAGACTGACCCTTTAACACATTTCAAGTAAGAAAAAAAAAATTGTATTATTTTTTTTCATATAAAATGGCGAAGTGTTTTCGGAAAGGTGCTCCGCGGGCGGATAAAGTTCTGGGAAACTGAGAGCTGAACCAAAAAACCCAAAGTTTTTTATAAACTATATACTATTAGCTAGAGAAGTACGTAGGATTTTTTTATATCAATTTTTGTAGAAATGGTGCATTTTTTGTCAAAATAAAGAGCAGTAAATTGTTTATAAAAAATGCAATTACCATCAAATCAAAAAACGGTTATGTACTTCTTTAGAAAATCTAATTGTGCAATTGGTCCGCCCAGTTTGAAAAAAGCCGTTTCGAGAAAAACACGTTTAAAGTTTTACAAGCACATAGAGGAGAAATGCAAAGTGGTACCGAATTCCGAATAAAATGTTTATAAGTTGTGACAAATTCTGTTACTCATGGGTTTTTCGGGTCTCTTATTATGAATCCGGTGTCAAAAATTTCATAATTCTGATCGTAGTCAAAAATGGACAACTCTAGTCTTTTTAGGGGTTTATTTCAAACACGCACACAAAGTTTTACATGGAATTATTCCCCACTTCCCACGTCTTGCGTCTCATTTGCTTTCACGCCGAAAAGATGAAGGTGAATTTATCTGAAGAAATGAGGTTAGTTTTAAACCCAACACCCCTTCCCAACACTTTCCCACGTGAATTCAAACTACCGTTTCGAATAAAATTCTTTCTCGTTTTGAGATTCAAGAAGGGATTATTATTCGTGGTTTTGAATTGGTCCTTTGAATATTACTGTTGTTTTATTCATTCAATGGCAGTATTCAAAGGGTCGCGATTTAAAGCGAGGGTCGTTTCGATTACGATCCTCGCGTTAGCGACCACGATCCCTAGTTAGGAATTACGCGATCCGTTTTTTAGGCAAGTACGGGTTGCAACCATAAGGGTTTACGCGGTGCTTTTAAAAACTTTGAATCGCATTAATTACTCCTTCGGATAAAGGATTAAGAGATTTTAACGTACTTATCGTTCGGCCCCTGTGCTCCCCGCGGTAGGACGTTACACGTTTCCCCTTTTCCGAATTTTCGAAAAAGATATATTTATTTTCAGCAATACCTTCTGCGACGCTACACACGACCAACCGAACTACCGACCGGACAGGCGAGTTTAGAGACGAAGACTTCTTAATGTTACAAGAAGGACGATGAAATAGTAGACTGGCAATCAAAGATTTCGAATCCGTGTATTTTGTAGATGCATCGCCGACCGATTACGTGGGGAATTTCGTCAGGTGGAAGTTTCTAATTGGCCGATTGATATGGCATGATTTGGGGAGAGAATTATTAAATCTTTGTCTTCTTTAGAATCTGCTTTGACTGCAATAATGCACGTGCATAAAAGTTATTTGACTCCTGCTCATCCTGAAACCGAATGTTGGTTTACGAAACGATGAACTCCACTAAGATATTTGATCTGATGCATTTACAATTTTATTGTCTTGGGAATTATTTCAATTTCCAAGTTAATTACAGATTCTACTTTTCATTCCAAAATATCGGAAATTATTACGTATAACCTTGTCATCAGGGGTGGAATTCATTTATTTAAATGTTGTTTGAATCTCATGAAAAGTTTAAGAGTTATTTAGAGTCGAAATTTTGATCAAAATGGGGGTGAGCGCTTATAAGGGTAGGATGAGTTGCATAAAGAATAATAGAGAATGGCGTGAACGGGAGAGTTTAGAGATACATATACCAGATCATGGATGCGCAGCTATGTTTTAGTGCACGCGGTAGGTTGGTGCCTATGCTGGTGTGCTTGTTACCTCCCTTCTCATGCTTCTTCTATTTCTTCTATTCCCTTCCTTCTCACTCATTCTTATAATATTATAGTTATCAATGCATATTTACAATATGAAGGTCATTCACTCATTAGAATGATGATTTTAAAACACATATATACAATTAATACTTAAAGGCGCCTATAAATTCAAATATGATTTGTTTACCTTTATAATTATCTAATTTTAATATATAACATATAATGAGAATATAGAAAGTAATATATTATTATAAAGACTTTAATTATTCAGAAGTCTCTTTTAAAATGAAGTGCGTTCATTATCTTATTTTTAATTTTATAATGTCCGAAATGATTATAAATACTACTCTAAGGCTTGTTGCTAGTTGTTAGATAGTTATAATCAATTGGGCATTAGTTTCGAATTTTAATTTCAGGAGAATTAGCCGAATAAAAACTTGATACATTCTTTTTATTCTAGAGCGGAATACATTTTATATTGCCTTTTAAATTTAAACATTCTAGGTTGTATCATCATAGATATTTATAGATAGAAAAATAGGCTGAAGAACATGAAAAGATTTAGGCTTATATGTAAACTGATTATTATAAATTGTACATAATATCTTAAATTCTAAATTTTATATACTTTATATTTAGTCTTCTGCTCATTCGAATCAGTCCCTGCTTGTGAAATGTGAATCTAGCAGCGGCAGCTTGAGAGCTCACGTTACATATGGTGCCTCTATAATTACCACTATATATACTTATTTTTTTATATTTAAAGTTTTAATTAAAAAGGTATTCAATATTTATTTTAAATTTAAATCAATAATAGGGTAGCTATGTAAGTAACATTTTCTGCTTCTAAACGTTTCATTCAACTACACTAAATTTTCAGAATCTCGCTCCGTCTCGATTTACTATTTACTGTATCACGAGCTATACTCTTTTCACACTGTATATTGTACCTTTTAATTTACACGTTACACAACACTTCTTCATGAAAATTCCGTTACACTAATACTAATAATTCTGTAAATGTAAATATTTAGTTAAATAAATATATTTTTGTTATTTTGCTATACAAAATGTTAGATCTGTTTTAATTACCTCTAAACCTGACCCTGGCTAGGCTGAAGCGTTCGCTGAGGTAATTATTTATGAAACCCGGTAAAAACAAACCGTTCCACTTATAATTTATTAGAGGTTTATTGCACGTTTAAAACCTGCATGTTGTGTACAATAGATAATACAATTTAGTTCCAAATTCATTAATAAATATATTTGAAGAACAAAAAAAATGATTTATTTTCAAAAAATTTTTCTTCATTTATGTTTCACTCCTAAGCTTAGAATTATTTTTAAAAGTGTTATTGCTATTCAGCTATTAGACAAAAACTTCGAATCAAATTTAAAATGACACGCGGCTTTTATCAACCAATCACAGTCAATCAACAAATAAGTCAATCAGAGGCTTCAAAACTTCCTTAAGTATAATGGCCGTACTATGTCTCCTTTGCGACTCAGCCAGTGGGGTGAAACTGAGATAGGCCTTTCCGGTATAGCGTTTTTAGTTCCAGATATCCGGTTTCATATTTTAGGTGGCGCTGATGGTTGGGTTTAGTTGTGTAAGTTTACGTAGTACCACCGGCTCTCCAACACAAGCAAACCTTTGAAATTGTTTGAAATTTTGACAGTTGTGGATTGTTGTGGATATATTGATAAACATTTTGTAAATTTAATATTTTCGATTTGTTTTTTCATTGATATATAAATCAATTTCACGCGTAGTGCAGTGTAGTGCTATTATTGTGAAAATGGAGGTGGGGAATAAAAAAGTACCCGATAAAAAGAAAGGTAAGAAATGTTGTGATAAACTTTTAGGTTATTTAATGTTTTGTATACATTCTTCATGAAAAATTTTTTTTTATTTAATTATAAATTGTAATAATATTAAAAAATTATTATTATTATAT
>UCOH01006340.1:0-57583 GCA_900474275.1 Synergus japonicus
ACTAATATATAGTATAATATTATATAATATTATATTATACTATTATTATAATACTATATATAGTACTAAAGTACTGATAGACAGTAGTTTTTTTTGTCGCAAAAAATTTTTGTTCTACCAATGAAATATTCTATTATATCAATCAATTCTACGATTTTAGGTTTTGAAAAAGTAAACATTAAAAATATGAAAAATTTTATATACGTATTTTATTCATTGTTAACGCAAAAGATTTTGTTAATGAAATTATCTTGAGATAATTTAATATTTGTGTATGGTGGAGTGTACCATGGAAAAAATGTGTTACCATCATCTCAAAGCATAGGGTAATGGTTAGGTAGCTGGACTCGTGTCCCGTAGGTTCGTGCGTTCGATTCCCCCCAGCGTTGCATGCGAAATTTTATTTTTTATATATGCGTTAAAATTTACAAATATCGATTATTTATACGTATATTCATAATATATCAACGAATAAACCATGTTCTTAATTAATAATTGTTTTTTTTATTTTTTCCGGGTACAGGTGTTTGAAACACCGGATACAAACCTAGTAGAAACCACACAGCTCCGGATAAGACCCATGTGGCAACCGGATATAAAAATTATATTACACCGGGTAGGACCCGGTCAAGTACCGAATAGAAACTAGGGGTAAAAACCGGGTATAATTCCGAAAGAACCGGGTATGGACCGGATAGAGGTATTTTGAAACACCGGATACAAACCTGGTAGAAACCACACAGCCCCGGATAAGACCCATGTAGGGACCGGGTACAAAAATCATATTGCCCCAGGTATAACCCCGTCAAATACCGGGTATAAACCGGGGTAAAAACCTGGATGCATTTCGAATAGGTTGATATACGCCCAGGCGCAAAACCCCAAAACGACATTGCTATCTCGGAAATAAATTTAAATAAATATAAGAAATAAAATAGAATAATTCAGGGGAAAAAGTAGAAAAGATCTTCGCCACAAAATACTCAGACAGCGTGTCGAAGACCATTTCTACTAACACGGCGAATACCGCGTGATGGGGACTCGGAGAAGCGCGGAAACCGTGAAAGCGTTCTGCACGCATCTCCCGGGGACTCAGAGAAGCGCGGATACCGTGAAAGCGTTTTCCACGCATCTCTCACTAAAAGGGTTCTTCCTTCACCACACAAACCCTTTGGACCCCTAGAGTATAAAAGGGCCTGCACGACGAGAAATCGTCAGATCGTTTGGGGGTGGCATACCACCTCTCGAACAGCTGACCTGTGGCATACCAATAGGACCCAGCACCCTACCTAGAGGCATACCTCTAGGTGCAACATCCGAGTTGGTATACCTCTCGGCAACGCTGGAAGTCCGAGCTAGTGGCATACCAATTAGTTCCGGCGCACGCCTCACATCTAGTAGCCTACCGTTAGGCGCAACGCCCGAGTAACATACTGCTCAGCACCACTAGCCCCCCCCCCCCACGTTTTCGCACGATCTAAGACTCTCGAGACCTCAGGCTACCTGTTCCGATCCTAATTTACTCACAATAGTTCAGTATGCACTTTTTTTTGGCATTGTCAAGCGACACGAACCTCTGGCGTCTCTATCTTTTGTAAATCTGATTTTTCTCTTTGAATAAACGATGTCTTAATTCCCACAAAAATGGTGAGCCTTTACTCAAAAGATCCTATCCCCCCTCCTATTTTCCTTTCTCACCCTCTCAGATTTCGTTCTGCTCCCCTCTCCTCACTAACGGTCAAATCCTGAACAAGGATTGATATCAAGGTACACGATAAGCACCGGGTACAAATATTCTGAAAAATCGGATACAAACCTGGTAGAGACCACACAGCCCCGGATAAGACACATGCTCCTGCATTTTCGGATTTTCGAGTAGGTCTTCTGTCACTTATATTAAACATGTTTTCCCCCTTTTTTCAAAAAACTAAGCCAATATGCATACTCCTGCAACATTAGAGTTTTTTGAGGCCCAAAGAAATTTCATTTTGATCCGGTTTGTTCCTCAAATACGGTTGAATGGAATTGATATGAAAATGCACAGCAAAATTGCGACGTTGCAAAAAAGTGTCAATTTTTTCTCCTATGTCCATCGTCCTTAACGCGGTTTCCATGGATAGAACTGGAGACAATGAAAAGATGAAGAGGACAGCCTCTCGATATAGGCTAAAAATTAGTTATCCCCACTACAAAGCGTCTCCACTCCTGACCCTTGCCGCATCTAGGTAAAATATCTTTGGTATTAGATTTGTGTAAAATTTGAAACCCCTATTTTTTGTCAAATTTCCACGTTTTGTGACCCCTTGAACCCGAAAAACATGTTTTTACCAATGTGTCTGTTTGGCTGTAGATTTCTAGTTTGTTCATAGGCGGATTTCAATCGTCGCTCCCTAAGGCCTAAGGTTGGCGTTCCGTGATTGCGTTGCGTCTTAATGAGAAAGAAAGAGACAGAAGTATACTTTTGTCTTTTTTTCTCTTATTATGACGCAACGCAAAACGCGATCATGGGACGCCACCCTTAAGGTGCAGTCCCATGTCAGCAGAAAAAGTCGACGTAAAGCAGAAAATCATGAGAGTGACAGAGATAGGCAAATCTGTTTGTCTCTTTCACTCTCATGAGTTTCTACTTTAAGGCCAAAATACACACTCTGCTGATGTGTCGAAATTAAAAATAGGTTTCTAGATTATGTAGTAAATATAAATTTATTAGAAATAGCATTAATTATTAGAAATAGAAAATTAGATTGCAAGATTAATTATTCATAGTTTATTTATCTCTATAAAGTATAATTCAAAGCATATTCACGTTTTGTGTTTATGGTTCGTAGTGTTTGTTGTGTTTAGACGCGTTTTTGACGGTTTTAAGTGAAAAATATTTTTGTGAGTATTAAATAATTGTTATTATAAGTTAAGATAGTATGAAATATTAAACCAATTGAGTATATTGAGTTACATTATCAACACAGTTCAGTTTAAACATAACCTCAAATGCTTGATTTGAAACATAATACAATTATAATTATTATGAATTAAGAAATAGATAATAGAATAAATATAACATGCAGTCAAATCAAGCATTTGAGGTTATGTTTCAACTGAACTGTGTAGATAATGTACAATATATACTCAATTGGTTTAATATTTTATACTATCTTATAATAACAATTATTTATTAATCACCAAAATATGTTTCACGTAAAACCGTCAATCATGCGTCTAAACACAACAGACATAACAAACCATAAGCATAAAACGCGAAGATACTTTGAATTACTTTATAGAGATAAATCAATTATAAATAACTAATCTTGCAATCTAATTTTTTTCAATATTTACTACATAATCTAGAAACCTATTTTTAATAACAATTTATTCATATTAACATTATCATTTATTTTAGTTTTTATTCGTAATTTCGAAGTTACCGCCATTGGAAAAGTTTTTCTTCCAATTTTCCATTTTCTGCGTGGATAACATGCGCTCTTATGAACAGGGTGTCGTGAAACGCCGAAACGTTTCGACACATCGGCAGAGCGTGTATTTTGGCCTTTACGCCGACGTATTCTGCCGACATGGGAGTGGGACTGCACCTTCATGCAAGCTGAAGTGCAGGCACTAGCGAAGGATGCGCGCGCATCGTATTGCGAACCATTGTATATTTTGCAATGTTCACGTTCCGTTGTTGATTCATATGATTTTGTCAAAAATATTAGTACCTAGATGTGGCATAGGCCTATCTTTTCATTGTTTCCATGGAAACTGCGTCAAATCTGATGTGAATATGAGTCATTGAGTGAGATCTTTGCTAAGAGCTTAGCAAGCCAAAACTCAAAAGGCTCGCTCGCCGACTCAGCAGTCTCCAAACTATAGATATGAATCCGAAAGCGGTAGAACGTTGGCAATAATTAATTGCGACTTATAAAAAATAACGATTGAAAAAATGTAGATAATTAATTTTCTATAATTTTAAAATTTTCAAAATTTATAATTACATTATAATTATTATCAATTAAAAAATTATTATTACTGAAGAAAATAATACATTATCTCTGATGAGAATGTAATAAATACGAAATTGACGAAAAATTAATATATCTATCATATCTATATATTTGCTAAATTATAAAATGGGAAATCAAAAATTATTTGACAAAATACTGACATTATAATTTATATTTTCTGAATGTTTTTCAATCAATATTTTTTATATTTGGTATTTTTTGTATTTTTTATTAGTCCCAAAATTTTTACTGTCGATCTGTTTAACCCGATAGATTAAACCTTTCAAAATTAGGCATTTTGAGATTAATCAAAAATAACGTAACAATATGTCGAATCTAAACAATTTTTTTAAATATTCAATTTTGGCAATTTATATTATAAAAATGCAGCAATTTTTCACTTCAAAATTTTGTAATGTTGAAAGTTATATCTAACTCGACAATTTCTTCGAAATTTTACGAATTTTACGTATAATTATACGAAATTTCAGAATTAAAAATTATGAAGTACGAAATATCAGAAAATTTTTAATATAATTAAATTTACAGAATATTTTTAATTTTAAACATAATTTAACAATTTAATGATTTTTCTCTCTTTTGAAAATAAATGTTGAAGCGGGGTATTTAATTTGCGCGCCTCTTTTCTTAATTATAAGTTGAATGAGACGCTAATAGCAAAACCAATCAGTTTTAATAATGTAATCGGAAGAGAGGGGAGCGGGGAGAGGCTCGGTGACAGACGAGCTGGTACGATTGTTGAAATCATTTATTGATGGATCGTCTTGCCATTGGGCATCTTGTGCGCCACTCTCTTGAGCTCTTATTTTTAGGTAATAGTTATTGGTTTTACAGTGTGGCGCTTTGTTTTGTTTGTTTTTCCACTTGTAATTTTACCTCAACGCTGTGCCATATATTTTCTATGATTCGCTGGGGCTTCGATTGGAGAGCTATGGCTATTTAGAAGGATGGACGAATGACCGATTTTGAATACTTTTTATCCGACGGTTTGATTATCTCGACCTTCATGGATCGTTAGATGTGATTTGCACCGATTCTTCTCCTTCCTCTCAGCTACGGCGTTTTTTGGTATCGTTGAATTTATTATTTCAACTTTTTTTCTTGTGTGAGCTTTATTTTGTCTATTGTAATCAGAATATTCATATTTTGGATTCAGTGTCTGGGACTTTCAGTTGCTTAGTTATTTGGATGTTGTTGACTATTAATGAATTATCTCACTTGTATTATTTTGAATTTTAATTAATCTCCGTATTATTTATTCAATTTTGGCTGAGTTATTTGGAAGTTCCGCATATTATTTCTTTCAATATATCTCATGATTGTATAAATGATTCTTTTTATCTTAAATTGTCGTTATATTTGAATTTGTGATTTATTTTGAGGCGATCCGTAATTTCAAATTTTATATAATCTTTTTTTTATCAAATTCTAATCATTTCTGAATGGCTTCGCTGTTGACTTTATTGCGGGCTTTGTTATGATTAATAAATGTGTGTATTGACATGAATTATTTGATCGTTTGAAACCATAAAAGTTATTTATAACTACCTTCCTCAATCTTCCTGATTTCCGATTGTATAGATATCATTATTCTCTTAAAGTGGATTTTCTTTTCTTTCATTTAAAATAGCCTTTCTCAATATAAAAATCTCAAGCTGTCGAGCATACGCGAATGTGCCAAAATCTCCAAAATTAGGGTTGGTTACAATGTTTAATGTAAAAAATTATGCCCTTAAATAAATGCGGTAGCCAATATATTAATAATAATGGCTTAAAAATAATTTCTTAGTGAATTCTGAAATTTTATTGAATGAAACTCAAAAATCAATTTCAATATTCCAATCAATTAACTATGAGTGTAAAAATTTTTAAATTTCCGAAAATGAAAATTTAAAGCTTCATAAAATCGTTTAATTGATAATTAAGGGTGTTAGCGCCACCTAATGGGCACATAATTTGGCGACGACTTTACGACATCGTAAAGACATCCTATGTCAATATCGTAAAAATGTCGTAACGATATCGTAAAGACGTCGCCAAATCCTATAACGTCTTTACGACATCACAAAGATATCTTAAAAACATGGACATAGGATGTCTTTACGATGTCATATAAATGTCGTAACGATGTCGTAAAGATGTCGCTAAATTTTGTGCCCACTGGGCAAGTTCTAATCTAAAAGTTTAATTTCTTCATTTTCCTCAAATATAAAATTCCAACGAATATAAAATTTGGAATTTTTTGCCTCTGTAGAATTAATCAATTTTTAACTAGAATGATGTGTAGAAAGCGAGAAAATATATAAATCAAGTATTTTTTAAGTAAAATGAAAATATTCAATTTTGAAGTTCTGCACGCAGTATTATATTTGAAAAATGATTAGCGTTACACAGTGAAAAAATATTTCTTTATAATTTTCGTTGAGTAAAATAGAAAATTGAATTTTTATCTTAACACTTGGATTCAACGCCCTTAAAATTATTACACTGTATCGAAATTTCATTAGTTTTATAATATTTAAATCTAAAATTGTTATTAAGAAAGTAATTAATAAATATATTTACCAATTAATTTACTTTAAAAATTTTATAATTTAATTAATTCAGAAAATTAAAATTTGTTGAATTAAAAAATTATTCTATTTATAATCGGACTTCATTTGATTGATTTATTTTTCAAAATAAGTATAAAATATGTAAGTATACAATTTTTATAATATAAAGCAAAAGTTTCTTTTCATATTGTACTCCAATTAAAAATTGTACTTTTTTTTGAACCCTGAAACTAACCAAAATTACCGAAAAAATAAATACCAATTAGACGAATTGACAAATTTATTTAAATCTAAAAGTAATACTTTTATAATTTATTAATTTGAATTTTATAGAATAATGAGAATCTTTTCAGTTCTAAACCACAGTTTCTAAATATGTAAATTTTCAAAACTGATACAACAACAATTTTCAGTAAGTTAAATAAACTCTTTGTTATATGTTCTAATTATATTTTCACTAATGTTTCGAAGAAAATCAGATTATTAAAGATATGAATTTCAAAAAACTAAGACTTGGCGCCATTAAAATAGGGCGGCTTACAGCGCCTCTACAGGTATGTGCTGTCGAAAGTTGTAATATTAGCTATATATATTGTATATACAGGGTGTCCCATCACCTATGAATAAGCCGGTACTGGGTGATAGAAGACAAAAAAAGAAACAGAAAAGTCCTCTGGCAAAATTTAATCCAGGCCTCAGTTTGAGCACAGTAAAACTTCAAAGTTGGGCATAATGAACCAATCAGGAGCGAGAGTGTTTCAAGTGTTCGATAGTGTGCCTGTTGGTGAGACACAATTAGTTGCTAAATCTCGCTCCTGATTGGTTCATTATGCCCAACTTTGAAGCTTTACTGTGCCCAAACTAAGGCCCGGATCAAATTTTGCCAGAGGACTTTTCTATTGCTTTTTTTTCCTTTATCACTCAGTACCGACTTGTTCATAGGTGGTGGGACACCCTGTATATGTACTATGCACAAACTCGACTTGTGAGCCACCTACAAATATGTGCATGAACTAATCCCTATTCCGCATCTAGGTACTAATATCTTTGATTTTGTTTATTGATGATTTTTTTTGATTGATTGAAATGCAGAATATTCGCCATTTTACATTTGCATTACCGGAACGACGGAATGTGAACATTGTAAATTACACGACAGTTGGCAATATGATGCGCACGCATCTTGCGTTAGGCTTGCATTAGGCCTTAAGGAAGCGACGATTGAAACACGCCTATTGTGGATAGAATATGAGCACGATAACTGCACGAAAGAAATCACGAAAGAATTGACCAATTGGATTGGCCTTTGCTATACTCAGTCTTTTAGTGTCCTAAAATGAAGGTTAAGTTCGTTAGCCATTCATTTTGGACAGACATTAAAATTATTGGATCATTTTTTTAATTTTTGAAAAAATGTACAAATTTTGTTTACGAATATTGGAAGTATTTAAATATTCGAACAATTTATCATTATAACTTTTTCCGATTAAAAAAAAATTGTCAGATTTATAAAATTTCTAATAAAAAAAATTAAATTAAAATTTTGAGTTAAATAACTAACGTTATTAAAAAAAAGTTAAGAGATGAAAAATGTTCCTTTTTGAACACCCTACAAGACTGGTATAACAATTTTTTGAAGTTTCTTTAAAAATTTGAAAATTCAATTTTTTTTTAATTTACAAATGAGGTTATTAAAACCTACACTACCCAGGCGCGTCGAAAAAAGAAGCTTTTCTTTGTGAATTTTTTTCTGGAGTTGTATGTGGTGGATAAAAAAAATAGTAGGGCTTTATTTATTCCACATATATTAAAGTTCTTAACAATATTTTTTATTAATGTTTTTACAAGAAAATGGCGTCGGGGTAGTATAAGAAACGAAAAAAAAAGTTTTTTTAGTATCAAATCGGTATGTAGCATATCTCGCTTAATTTTTGTCAAATTGACTTGAAATTTTAATCGCAACTTCTTAGATAGATTTCGTGTCGAAGTGCACACGATTTTTTTATTGATAAATTATTACGTTTGTAGTTAACAATTTGAAGTCGATTTTTTGCTAAAAAATGAAAAAAAAAAACAATATTAACTCATACAAATTTTCGAATTTTCAAGCAAAATTTTTAATTCTGGGTACTTTGACAAAAAAACTATCTAAAAAATAACGATTAAAATTTCAAGTCAATTGGACAAAAATTGAGCGGATATGCTGCACACCGATTTCATCCTCCAAACGTTTGTTTTTCGTTTCTTATACTGCCATGACGCGAGTTTGTTATACACTCATCTCGCCATCGACGGCACCGCTCAGGTCTTGTGTGCCGTCGATGGGTCGAGATTATAATAGCTCGAGCGAGCACTCTGACGTCACCACTCAAGACCGGATATGGGCATTTCTCTACAATTTTTCATTTTGGTGAAGATGCACAGTTTCTGCCACAATCGATAAGAAATGCTACACTTGAAATCGATTTTCCACAAGAAAATATACTATTTTAAGGGTTATTGTAGTATTTCAATTGATTCGAACTATTATCCATCCGTTAAAACCCTTGAAACCACCTAAAATACTAGAAGTGAATATGATGATTTATCACTTTACAATTTTTCACGCGCTGAATTTTTCTTACTGAAGTTTTTTGTGGGCTAAAAATTTTTTTTAGTCATCTTACGTATATTAATATACAGAAAATATATTTTAGATAGGTGTGCCGGTCATGTGGAAGTTGAAAAAAATTCCCAAAGTTGTGATGATAGATTATTGAAATTTATCTAACTTTTGCTTTTGTTCCCGTAATTTTTTTACCGTTCGGTTTTTGAAAAAAATAAAAAGAGTAAAAAGTATTCTACTTGATCTACTCTATAAAATGGCATCAAAACATGTGCCTACAATAGATCAATAGTATGGGATTTTAGAAATATAATATTGGAAAAGAAACTCAAGGGAAAAAATCACTTTTTCGGCTGGCACACTTATTTATCAATAGCTAGGTGTAATTTTATGTTGGTAAACTGTTCTTCGACATTTATATAATATGTTGGTAAATCGGTACGTGCGTAAACGAAGTCCGAATGCGTTTTCAAGGCAATAATTCTCAGAAGTCAAAAATATTTCTTCTCTTTTGTGGATAAAATTTAATTTTCTCGCATAGAAACAAAAGAAGGTATAATAAGTTGACATTTTCACGTCTACCCTGAGGATATTTCTTGTTACAACTAATATATACCCTGAAATCGAGGTACATATTACATTTGCTTTTTTCTGTAAAATCAGAAAGGAAAACGTAAAAAATCGCTATTTATTTTTTCCGATCGTCTCGCTGTTTATATGAATACTTATATCAGTTGTGAAATGAATTTGATAGAGTAAACAGTTAACAACCTTTTTAATTTATTTTGTTATCGCTCTTTCTTACGTACCGAGCTCGGAAACTGAGTTTCCAAAATTTTTCCTCTCATTTTAAGGCATACAGAAGAGAATAAGATCGGTTGGAAGACTGCCGTTAAATTTTTTTTTTCAAATGCCGAAAATGCAAAATTGTAGAGAAATGCCCATATATGTAGACTTTAAGATTTGCTAATTTCTATACTACACAGTCTACGCAGTACGGAGCTGAGTTTCGAGCGCCGGCACTTCAGTATAGGCTCTCAAGGGACGCTCGGTGGGGCAGTAGAATGAGCCAAGCGTGAAAAGTGCTGCCGATCGCCGTACCGTCCATCGAGAGATGAGTGTAAATACATAAATAAAAAATCTGCCCGCTTACGCTGGCACATTCTCATGCACACGTCGCGCTTCGCGACGCTTGCGCCATTCGGGACGCTTGCGAGCGTCGCGATGTTTGCACCTATTTGTTTTTAAATTACTAAAAAATGGAATGGAATGCAAACGGAAGCTAATTTACTTAAGGTTCTATCGACCTTAAGGAGCACATTCTCATCAGGGCACTCGCGTTTCGCGCTCGTTATTTCATTTGTTTAACAATATTTTTCATGAGTAAAACGAAAACTACTCATCCTGTTGAAAAATGGTTCAAGAGGAACTTGTAGATATTTTTAAGGCCAATAATTATGTTTCTTATCATTTTCTCTGTATCTCGCGTTATTTGGCTCAAAATTTGAATTTTAGATTTTTTAAGGAAATTCAAAAAGTTATTATGCCTATCCTATAGAGTGTTCAAAAAGAAACATTTTTCATCTTTAGACTTTTTTCATATCGTGCGTTGTTTGGCTTCTAATTCTAGTTTTATTTCATTTTTTTTTGGATTTTCAAAATATTATGTCTTTTAATTTTTTTTTTATCCAAAAAAGTCATGCAGAAAAATTGTTCGTCTTTTTGAGTACTACGAAAATCCGTCATTAGAATTTTTAAATTAAAAAAAAAAGTGGTTTCAAAAATTTTTAAAATGCTCCAACTTTTTGAATTTTTATCCAAAATGGCTGGTCAACGAACTTGACCTTCATTTTGGGACACTAAAAGAGTATGCCAAAGGACAATCCAATCGGTCAATTCTTTCGAAAGTTATCGTGCTAACAAACTAAAATCTACAGACAGACAGACAGACAGCCAGACAGACACATTCGAAAAAACATGTTTTTCGGGTTCAGGGGGTCCCAAAACGTGGACATTTGATGAAACTGGGGGGGTCAAATTTTACACAAATCCAATACATTCTCTCTGATGAGAATGTAAAAATATTGTTGAGAATTTTAATATATGTGTAATAAAGCCCTACAATTTTTTTATCCACCACATACAACTCGAGAAAAAAATTCACAAAGAAAGCTTCTTTTTTCGACACGCCTGGGTAGTGTAACCCCTTAAATGAGATTTTAATAAAATATCTATGGCGAAGTGGAAGTGCACTAATGAGAATGTTTTCCTTAAGATCAATAAAACCTGAAATAAATTATTTTTCTTCTTAATTTGAAAATACAGTAATTTAAATAAAAATATATAGCAGCAATGCAATTACATATATATGTATACCTGCGTGACACCCGACCTTGTTTGGAAATACTGCGATGCAGCTTCATTAACTTTAAATAGATATTCTTACATATATTAGGAATAGATTTAAACAATAAAATGAATTTATTTTTTGACCCTTCTAAAACAGACTACCTCCTTAAAGGAAACTTGAAATGAATTATTCTGTGCTAAATGAGCACAGAATAATTCAAGAATAATAATTCATAGAATATTCAGTTGAACAATGTGTTCTTCAAGAATGTGACCAGTCTCCTGGTGCACCAGGAATAACAACTCAAAAAATAACTGACTTGGTGAAAAGTACAACGAATATCGAAACATTTTTCAATGAGCTAACTGAATACCTCGTTAAAAGCAAATTTCTACAAATATATCTAGTATATTAAAAGAGAAGAAATTAAAAGCGTGACGGAACAAGCAAAACACAATTCAGATTTTGGCGGCGATTTTGCTAAGAACTGGAAGAAAGTAATCAAGGACGAAATTCAAAGTGCATATTTATCATTATAGCGATAATGCAAAACACGATTCTGCTCATACATTATTGGCCATGAATCGAATTCTTGAAATTTATAAAGAAAAAGTTCTATCTAAATCGATCAAGGTGGTATCGTCGAACATCTGGTCACTGCTTATAATTTGAAAAAGTCACAACTAGAAGGGATTGACAGTGTAGAGACTCTTGTAAATGAAGTGCAGAAGTATTCGTCCTCTATTAAACTAAATTTTCTTACAGTAGAAAATTTGAAAAAGTTTTGGAAGTTTAAACTTAGCAAATTGCAAAGTGTATCAACTGTCGCAGGCATTCAAAAACGTCACGTGTGGAAGTTGGAATTTGATGAAAATAGAGACAGGGTCGTCTTATATGGCAAGAACAGCTAAAAATGCTTGGGAGAAAGTAGAGTGAGGTTAAATGTATTTACTGATTGCGAGCAGAATTTACTTTGAAGCAATATAAAAACGTTCCAAAAATTTTAATAACTTGCGATCTTAGGTTATTTTAGAAAAAAAAAAATTATCCTAACCAGAAAAATAGTTTAGCGCCAATTAAACTCACATGATTTTTTCCTCATATGAGTAACAACTCAGCAAAAACTTTTCATAAAAAGAAAGGTCATGTTTTTGAGAAAATTAGCTTTGAATATTTTTGGAAAAATTACTGCCGTTTTGTTAAGGGAGTATTCTAGTGTAGAATTTTGAAAAAATCGATTTTTCTGCATATTTTCAGAGATGAGGCTTCCAAGAATATATCCTCCGAAGGATTTTTTATAATTTCGATTATTGATAGAGTTGTATGAGCTTGTTTGCAGTTGCTCCATATATTGTTTCCAATGTATGGAGCAGGAATCGCCGATTAACGAAATGTGAATGAAAACTGCCTGTAACTTTGTTCAAATCTTTAAACACGTTTTTCTCGAAACTACTTTTTCCAACACGTTTGACATGATTTCTCATGTTCTAATGAACCGATTAACTTGAAATTTGGCGTGGACCTTCTTTATATATACCTTTATTCTTCCGAACTTGGATTATGTAAAAATTTTGTTTTTTACTAGTTTTAAGAAATTTTAAATGTTGAAAAAAAGGTCAAAAAATCACGTTTTTTTCAAACAGTCGCCATTTTGTTGAAAATTTTTTTTTTCTTTTTTCCTAGTTCAGACGATAGCGACAACCAGAAGGGTTGGAATCATGTCAATACGGACGCACACTTTTTTCCACCCCCGCCACTTCATCAGTCTGTAACTTGTTCAATTTTCGAATTTTTTTTTCTCAATTTTTTCCGTATTGTTAGAATATTAATAAATGTCCAGTAAAAAATTTTATGGTAAAAATATTTTTAGTTTTTTTTTTCGAATTTCAAAAAACATCCAATATTTGTACCTCTAGACTATAATACCCGTTTAATTAATTTTTTTCTCAAATTTCCTACTGCTTTTTGAAAGAGGACAACAAACTAGATGCTAGAAAGAAAGACAAAATATCTCAATTAGATCAAAATTTATACAGATTTATAAAAAAATTGTTTTTCTGAAAAACAACCTTA
The DNA here is from genome assembly GCA_900474275.1 of Synergus japonicus. NCBI lineage: Eukaryota > Metazoa > Arthropoda > Insecta > Hymenoptera > Cynipidae > Synergus > Synergus japonicus. Next base: position 13,606 of record UCOH01006340.1, read on the forward strand.
AAAATCCAAATTGTCATAACATCATAAAACTTGATTCTTTTCAAAATGGAAAAATACTTGTTACGTTATTTCCTTTGAAAAATAACATTTTATCGTCTATATGATTGCACTGCCTGCCTGATTTGAAATGGATTCGGTCAGTTGTATTTCATGATTTCATTTAGTTGTTTGCAACTTTTCACTAAAGTTTTAGTGAAAAACGACTAAAAAATATTAGAATTTTTCACTAAAGTAAATTAGTGAGTGACTTTTCACTAATTTTTGAGATTTCGAGAGCACATATATTTTTTATGATTTCTCAAATTTTATCGAGATATCTTATGTTGTTTAGAAATAAGAAGCCGAAGAAAATTTATATAGCAGGGTCGGTAAATCGTAATCTCAGTTTACCTACGGACTCTTCTTCAGTTTATGATGTACTTACCGGCATAACAACTAAAGTACCAACTTCTATGTGTACTTTTGAACCAAGTCATGGCAAGCATATGTGCAGCAGGCATTGTTGCACCCTAAAAATATACAAAATTAAATTCCTTATACAGCTACAGCGACGGCGAATTTTTAAAAATTTAAAAAAAAAAAGATACTTACGGTGCAAAGACCTTGGAGAAGTCGAAGAGCGACATGGGAAGGTCCCCTCCAGGCGGCTGGAACTAAAAGGGAAGCAAGACAGGCGCTGAGAACAGCTCGAGAAAAAACCATGGATGGACCAGAACGGCCCCAAACTAAGCAACCTCCTAGGATCGGCCCAGCAACTTGGCCCCATAAAAATGCTTCCCGCATGTTGGACTCTGCTCGCTCTTCTGGGGGCATCTTAACGGTATTTACAGTGACTTTTTAAATATTAATATTCTAACATTGTAAAATAAATTTTGTGAATAAACTTTCTCTTCAGAAGAAATGCGAATATTAAGTTTTTTTGATAAATAACATAGTAGGTCGATAATATTCTAAAAAAAAATTATTTTTCTTTATACATACATGCAAAATCCTCATTTACCACCGTTTACAGACATGTAAAATGGTCGATTGCACACTGTCCTCAAAAACAGTGAGCAAAATCCCCAACATCGATGAGCGCAAAACGTTGTCACCGGTTAGCAAAGTGGTCTTCACGGTTACCAAAAAATGTTGCTCAACGGTCGCGATACCATCTAGCGTCATAAACGATTACTATGTGAACAATGTTTTGGGTGAAGTTGGGTTAGGTTGGTTTGATGTCTGTAAACGGTGGACAAACGAGGGTTTTGCATGAATTTGTAAATAAAAATATTGTTCGATACGAGAGGCCTAAACGGGCGATTTGGTAACTGCTCATGTGAAGGAGCCGCGTGAACCCGAGGCTCGGCTTCATCTCACTACAAGAGGCCCGTTTGGCCTCTTGTATCGAAATATACTATTACAGTACCGTTGTTTCAAGAATTTTATTTTTTGTTCTATCCCTGCTTAAAAAATCGTTAAAACCGCGGTTGAAACCAGATAAAACGCCATTTAGAAGCCGGATAGGCTCCCTTATTATACTGTGGTACTTTAGCAAGATCTAAATGGGTTCAGCCAGGAAAATTTTAAAACATTGTGGAATGTTACCCGGGAGTAAGCTGGTTCTAAATGGGTATTTGGTACCAGAAATTATATTATTTTAATTGCAAAACGTAGACTAGCGGGGTACAGCTGGGTTCTATCCGGGATTAGCAAATGAAAATTATTTTCTCAAAGTATGCTCTGGGTCTCTAACCGGGTAAACAGTAGTCCAATCAGGGATCCAAACAATCATCAGTGTTGGCGTCCTACCAGGGTCTAGACGGATTCTAGTGGGATAAAACATAAGGATATCTTGCCAAGTACATCTTACAAGGGTATAGGCGGGTTCTAGTGAGATGTACATCAAGATATTTTTTCCATTGCAGTATGGTTGTCTACATGGGTCTAACGTGGCCCAATCGGGGCCATTTTTACAATAGGTTTCGTTCGAAACATTAAAAGGTATTGAAAAATTTCATGTTTCCAATGACGACGTGACAGAGAATTCTTTTCTCTCCCTATTTTGACCTCGCATTTTAATCTCTCCAATAGCGCAAATTATTTCTTAAATTGTATCCGTTTCAGTATCCATCGACGAAAAGATATTTTTGAATACTTTTGGATAATACAAAGCAACTTTGAAACACAAAATTTTGAATCCCTTATAAATTTCCATGTCGGGATTGATTTACACTCAAATAGTAGTGGTGCAAAATAATTTAAAAAAAATTTTTTCATGATTTTATATTTTTCAGATGGATAGAATTTAGACAAAGCTTGTGTTCTACGGTAAAATGACGCATTGTTGTGCACATTTCTAATAGAATTTGCAATTTTCATGCGTTGGAGCATATTCTGATGCATTAAACAAAAATGCGATTTTTCATTTATTTCAAATTATTTTCGGAAGCTCCAAGTATCATTGAAAAGTATTGGAATTTTTCTCGACGTCTAATCGGGAATTAAAAATGAAGGACAAAAAAGGTATTCTTAGGCATTGACAATCGGGTAGTACAAAAAAAGTGTTAAAAATTACACTAATGTATGAGATGTGATATGACGTGGTTTTAGAGTTACGCAAAGTTTTTTCAACATCAAAAATACGGCGAATAATGTGTTCCCACATTTAAAGTTTTAATGAAAAGTATTTAACTTAAAGAAAGTTTATAATGAAAATAATGCATTTAAGTTTATTTGAAAATTTATTTTTTTTAAATGTTCATTCATTTTGCTACAGACTATTAAAAAGTTTTTGCAATATTTTCGATTTTAAATATGTGTATTTTCACCAAAATAGCTTTCATATACCTGCTGAATAAGACCGTATGGTCCCAATGTTTAAAATATTGACATCTTATAAATTTTTTTGAGCACCAAAAACTTTTGAACTGCAGAATACCCTTCACAAAAATCAATAATTAGTTATTTTTTGTAGATAATCCTTTTAGGACCGGTTACGATCTGCTTAAATCACGTATGAGACCATATAAGACCCGGAGCAAACCCCATTTGCAAAAACTGACTACGTCTTTGTCTACAAACAGGTATAAACCCACATGGCGTACAATCCCGTGGGCCACTTTAAACCCTTTTAGAACCTTTTTCAGGGTCGGGCAAAACCTGGTTACAACCGATGTAGAACCTAATTAACGCAAAATTTCTTGATCCATTTGAAATCTTTTAAAACCCTTTTTAAGGCCAGGTACAACCTATGTAGAGCCCAATTGGAGCACAATTCCTTGATCCATTTAGAACCCTTTAGGACCGGAGTAGGACCCGGATGCAAAAATCGTCTATGTCTCCGACTATACTCAGGTAATGAGCCCATGTTCTAACACGGTTCTATCGGGTTCTAATGGTTTTTTAAATCAGGTTACCGCTTTGTTTATATTATTTCTTTGAAATATATTATAACTCTTTTTTTGAAAGAAAAAAAGAGATGAAAAATATGCACCTACTTCCATTTGGATAAGCCCAACATCCTCAGTTCGGTTTCTGCTGCTGATATTAACCAGCATATCACAATGCCACGATGTGTCGATAATGGCATGATTATCTTTTTGATTGGCTAGCAAAGCAACTGAAGAGCTAACTTCCACTGAACCACAGAGAGCAAACCCAATGGCGACAAGGGCAGCGACTATGTGCCGAGCACGTACTGCCGCTAGAAATATTGAAACATTTAAGGATATATTATACTTTACCGTAAGATTTATTTAGTTTCGCCAACTTTACGTTTGCAATAATAAGTATTTTCACTAAATCTAGGCCATTTACTGTCATCTGTACGAAACGAAGGTGAATGGCCTAATTTCCCTGCTAGAAATAAAAAGACAGAACATTTCTATTTCTTCCAAGTATCCCTTTTGCATCTCCAAACCTCTGTCTCTTCCTATCCCTCATTCTATCCCTATGTCTGGTAATATCTATGTTTTCCGATCCCTCAGTCTATCCCTAAATATCTGGTAATATCTACCTTCTCTGTCTCTTAAGGTGCTGTCCCATGTTGGTAGAAGACGTCGACGTAAAGCAAAGATAGATAGATCTGTTTGTCTCTTTCACTCTCGTAAATTTTTGCTTTACGCCGACGTTTTCTGCCGACATGGGACTGCACCTTTAGTCTATCTCTACGCAAAGAAAATGTATTCTTTTCTATCCCTAAAGGCTATCTCTACGAAATTTATAAAAATTTCAAATTTTAGGTTTCTTGTTCCTTACGAATCACAACAGCAAGCATACTTTTATCATTCGTTCATTGGCTTACATGTTAATTCATTAGAGAAATGGAGTCAATGACAGCAAATGACAGAACACCTCTGAGAAAACCCAAATCTAAAGGTATTCTGTAATTGGCTGTTCATATAATTTACCCGTACTTGTCACGCAGGAGTAAAATTCACCTCAGACCTATTCTAATTTAATTTTAAGAACTTTAATATAAGCGTAGAGATAGGCAGATCTGTTATCTTTTTCACTCTCATGAGTTTAGGTTTTACGCCGTTTTCTGCCGACATGGAACTGCACCTTGAGTCGATGAAACGATTCATTGAAAACAAGAACACTCTAATAAGAACAGTCAACTTCGATGGTGGGGGTAAGGCAATCGTGAAGTCCGAAAATATGATCAGGAGAGAGCAGAGTTTTGGTCCGCGGTATACCTGCGCCATTTGACGCAGTTTGTTTTTGTTCTGAGCATCAATAGAATGTCAAAATCTGAGTGATCTATAACCATCATTTTTATATTTATAAGATTCCAAGCGAGTGCAGTGAGATGGTTATTTTATGTTGCATTGATTTTTGTCCGAGTAGATTTTGTAAATCCAGCAGTGGCAAAAAGGAAAATGTCATATTATTTTCATTTGCTGACAAGGTACGAATAAATATTTAGTTTAGATACTTTTTGCATAAAACAAAGAATTCAAAATCTAACTTGAAAAAATAATATTTTAATTTTAATGATTATTATTTTATGATATTTTAATTTTCACTGATTGCTTGAGAATTTTATATTTATATTTATATTTATAATTTTTTTTTATATTTTTCTAACTACTTAAAGTAACATTGACATTTATAGTATGACAATTTACTCTCTTTAATTTTTTTCCACGATACACGGAGAAAAATGGATAATCAAACTGACTATCTGGAGTGTAAACTTAGGACAGCTATCTAAGATAGTTAACCTGAAAATCTGGATATACAATTTGAACATAGGAATAATCGAATTTACTATTTACTATATTCAGGTTGACTATCTTAGATGGCTGTCCTAAAATTTGACTATCCATTTTTCTCCGTGTACATGAATTTACAGACGGATTAAAATAATTCTGTATGCGCAGTTTGTTCTATTCTCGGATTTTCGGCGCAGCCTGACAGGCTTTATTCCTAGGTTTCGCCCACAGCTGTTCACGTTTTCTCGCTTTATCCCCACCATCGGAGTTGATTGTCTTAATAGCGTAGAAAAACCTTAAGCATAAATGTGATGGATGGCTAGCATGGGATGAGGAAGATTGTGCTTGATCAATTTGGTATTTTATCAAGATAGTTCACACTATTAATCATTAACAAATAAAGAAGATTTATTAAGACTAAGTTTAGTTTAGTTAGCATATAGATCTAAGTATCACGCACAGAATTCGCAATTAGCCTCGCACTAAAAAAATGTCTCGCTTCACGTACAGTTCTCGTCTCTTCTCATATACATCGTGCATACAGGACACTCTGGAATCTAATCGGTTATATCGTTCAGATATCTCGTTCCTTACATTGCTCATGGGTACTCTAAACGTTCAAAATATCTCGTTCGCTAACACTCGGCCATCCTATGATAAGAATTCGACCTCGAATTCCGCTAAGGAGGATTTTCTTTCCGTATTTCAGAAATTATAAGAAAATAATGTTTATTATTTTTTTGTAAGGTGCTACTTCAAACATAAGAGTTGTATTGTTCAGACGACATAATCGTCGTATCGCACATTTTTACGAATTATTCGTTTCGGTCGCGCAGAAACAGCTTTTTGATTTTCGTCTTTTTCGCTTACAATAATTTCGTTTTCTATCGCTATAGAACTACCCAGTGAGCACAAAATTTAGCGACATCTTTACGACATCGTTACGACGTTTATACGACATCGTAAAGACATCCTATGCCCATGTCTTTAAGATATCTTTGTGATGTCGTAAAGACGTCATAGGATTTGGCGACGTCTTTACGATATCGTTACGACATTTTTACGACATTGACATAGGATGTCTTTACGATGTCGTAAAGTCGTCGCCAAATTTTGTGCCCACTGGGTAGCTGGTACATGAAGTGTCGTAGATTCAGCATCGTCCACATAATCAATCCCAACATCGTTATCGTTTAAAGCGGGTTTTCAAATTTTTAATTGTGCCGCATGCGCAGTCGCAGCATACCTTAGACCAGAATTATCTATACGCAAATCTGCAACCCCATAAGTATCACTAGGATAAATTTAGTAACTACTAACGGACCATAGATTTTTTTATTTTTATCATGTCTTTCTTTATATTTGTTTTGTTCCTCCATTATGTGTTGTCAAGCTTTTTCTTGGAGTTCGCACGGAACTGAATATCGGTTTTCTTCTTCTACCGTTAAAGTTCGTAACAGTCCTTCATCGTGCCTGTTCACATAACCGAAAACCAACTCAAAAGGGCTTATCCCTGTAGTTTTATTTTTACATTCGTTTAAATCGCATTGGACCTTTTTCAATTTTCGGTCCCAATCTTTTCCCTGCTGAGATTCAATATTCGCCTGAATCGCTGGTATCAAAGTTGCATTTGTGCGTTCAACTAAGCCATTGGCTTGTGGATGTCGTGGAGAATTTAATGTGTGTTTAATTCCATGCTTAGCACAGAATTCTTCGAACATTTTGGAAGTAAAACATGTTCCTCTATCGGAAATTATTCGTATTGGCGCACCAAAATCCAAAATAATATTTTCTAAAGCACAAACGACGTTTATCGCTTTTGTATCACGCACGGGTGTCAAAATTACAAATCGAGATAACGTATCCGTTAATACCAGTACAAGTTTGTTTCGTAACGCCGTGGTCACAAAAGGTCCTCATGGTCAATATGCACCTTCGCGAAAGGTCGATCGTCCGGTTTGATAGGATGCAGTTCTACTGCTTGCGGTCCCGTTTTTATTTTTGTAATTATGCATTGAATGCAACTCATTATATGTTGTCGTACATACCGAACCATCCCTGGAAAGTAATAGAATTCTCGTAACTTTGCCACCGTCCTATCCATACCCGTATGACTTTGGAGGTCATGGTACATTATAATCATGCTTTTGCGTAATGCATTCGGAATGACCTACAATAATTTTTGGTCTTCGCGCTTATACAAAATTGATTGCGTAATCCTTAACTTCAGCTTTTTCGTGCTTAGTCCTTTCTCTTTCGGGTGTAATTCAAATGTCGCGTTTACGTTGTAGTTTTTCGTCTGCGAATTGAAAGACTTCTTGCTCTGTTGTTACCAAAAGAGTACATACCCCTTACTCCCTCGACAAAATCGTGGATTTCGCTAGTTTCCACTGGAGCGCGACTTAATGCATCTACATTGGCCATTTTTACCCTAGACTTGTGTACTACGTCGAATGAATATTCAGATAAAAAATTGGACCGTCTAACGATCTGAGGATTTTTAGACTTGTGTGTGTTCAAGTACATCAACGCAATACAATCCGACAAGACCGTAAACATAATATTGATGAGCCAAATTCGAAAACGCGTTATCGCCCAGATCACGGCTACAAGTTCCAATTTACTAGAGTGATAGTTCTTTTCTGGTTCGCTCGTTCTTCGACTAATCGCATAAATTAACTGTAATTTACCATCTTCCCCCTTTTGAAAAAGTATCGCGGCTAAACCTACAGCGCTCGCATCGGTATGCAGTTCGGTACTTAAATCGGATCGAAAGGGTTGAACCACCGGCTCTTGTAACAATAGTCGTATAATGGTACGAAACGCATTATCTTCCTTAGAAGTCCAAATAAAAGTCTGCTCTTTTTTTAACAGGTCATATAAAAGAGAGACTATTTCTGCGAACTTATGAATATATCGACAAAAGAACCCCACCAGGCTCAAAAATTGTTGTACCGTTGTACTATTTGTAGGGACCGGAAAATCGCTAATTGCCTTCAATTTTATTTTTCCCGGCTGTATTCGTTTTTCAGAAATTTCGAATTCTAAGTACGTCACCTGTGGTTTCAAGAAGTGACATTTCTGTAAATTTATTGTCAGCCCTGTTTCCACTAAAGCTTTCATAACTGTAACGAATTTGTCTCGCAAGGTAGGCCAATCTTTGCCCGAAATCAAAATATCATCGAGATAAAAGAGTATGTTATCTTTTTAGTGACTCTAATATTCGCTGCATCAGCTTAGAAAAATAAATGGAGCATTCATTAGTCCGAAGAACATTCTTGTAAACTCGCCAGTATCATCGGTTGTAATAAAGGCCATCTTTGCTCGGGCTTCTTTACACAATGGTACTTGCAAATACCCCATCGCTAAATCTAGAGTTATAAATAGTTTAGTGTCCTTGAGACTCGCTAATTGTTCGTAATTATACCTTGCAAATACCCCATCGCTAAATCTAGAGTTATAAATAGTTTAGAGTTCTTGAGACTTGCTAATTGTTCGTAATTGTACCTTCTGTGCTGTTGATCTCCAAAGCGTTGACAGCTTTCCTCGGTGTTTTCTCGATGTCTTTATGAATGGGGTGGGAAACTATTGCCTTACGGACAATCTCTTCTGCGTTGAGTTGACGTTTCGTAACGTCAAGATTCATGATCGGCACCATGAACTTTTCTTCTCCACCTTGCACAACGATAAAATTGACAGATCGTGGGTGGAGATCCACGTTGTGTACCACAAACTTTCTCTTGGCGTTTCACTTACAGCAATTTTATCGATTCGAGCGAATTCACTGTACACAAATGTGAGGCTGTTGTCGATTTTATAATAATCAACCAAAAGCGAATCAGTATACTATCTGCCGATTAACACATCTACAAACTGACTGTCGTTCGACACAACAATAAATCGAACACTAGACACTTTCACACCATCTAACGTAGTATCAGCAATGATGCATCCTTGGTGATGAAATGCTCCGATCTGAAACTCTTGAGTGTGAGCTTTTCCGGTATCATGGTGAATTTACAGCTGATCACTCGGGATCCTCTAATGGTACATTCCGCTGCTCCTGGATCGGACTAATGCTATCAAAGAATGCTCATTGAGATGAGCCTCTTTTAGGTACTTTTTGATCGTAAGGTCTGATCCCTCGTTGCTAAGTTGATTCACTTCCGTTTTAGTCGGTATTCTCCTCACAGAACAATGTCGCTGTGGATGTTCGTCCCTGTTCGTCATAAATTAAACATTTAACTTCTCGTTTCTCCTCTGGACAGTTCCTAGAAATGTGCCCGTACGTGTTGCAGTTGTAACATTTGAGTTGTCCTTCTGCATTTTTTTTAAACTTAAGGCTGTTGCAGGAAAGTCGAAAAAATGGTGAAATTTGATATTATACTCTAACCTGCAGAGATAATTGCGTCGACTTTTTGAGGTCACAGAAAGGACTTTTTAAAATTTTTTTCAAGTCCTGAAGGGAAAGCAGGCTCAAACTTAGGGGACATGGTTTTTTGATTTTTGATTAGAGGAAAATATCGACGTAATTCAATCATTTTACCTTGTGTATTTACCGATGTGTCTAACACACACATTGACAGCAATGGACAAAATGGCCGGCGTCGTTGAATACACCAGGTAAAATTATTGAATTACGCCGATATTTTCCTCTAATCAAAAATCGTAAAACCAAGTCCCCTAAGTTTGAGCCTGCTTTCCTTTCAGGATTTGAAAAAACTTTTAAAAAGTCCTTTCTGTGACCTCAAAAAGTCGACGCAATTATCTCTGCAGGTTAGAGTATTCTACAGATTTCTTGACCCTCTTGCAACAGCCTTAATTCTTTATATTTCGATGCTGTAAATTTGATCTTGCCGTTTTTTGTTTTTTTCGAGAAATTAAATAAAAAATAAAGCGCAGCGCCGACGGCGCTCGAGACTGCGGGATTCTCGCTCAGCGGAACATCTTCGGACTCATTTATCGCATCAAATATGAATATTTATTATTTATTAAATTGCTCTCTGCATTGTACAGGTTTAAATCTCGCTTTACTTTACTTCAGAAATACACCAATCTTTGAATCTGTGTCACCAGCTGAAGCACTCATCTCAAGAAAATTAAGAATACCCAGTGGGCACAAAATTTAGCGACATCTTTTCGACATCGTTACGACATTTATACGACATCGTAAGGACATTTTATGTCCATGTCTTTAAGATATCTTTGTGATGTCGTAAAGATGTCATAGGATTTGACGACGTCTTTGCGATACCGTTACGACATTTTTACGACATTGACATAGGATGTCTTTAAGATGTCGTAAAAATATCGTAATGATGTCGTAAAGTCGTCGCCAAATTTTGTGCCAATTGGGTAACTGTACCTTGCGTTGATAAATTATTAAAACCGAAAATTGTTACAAATTCACTAAAACAACATGTCGCAAAGAGTCAGATTAGTCAAAAACAATATTACAATAGAAAAAAGACAATTAATTTAACAGATTTGAAGGAAAACTCTCGCGTATACGTTGAAATAAAATACCGCAATATATTTGGACACCAGGTACAGTCATAGGGTTAAGCTAGATAATGGTTCAATACTGATGAGAAATCGTAGATTTATTATACCGTTCACAAAAGAATGGAGAGAATCTACTATAATATTTAATGACAGAACAAATAAGAAAACTGACCACCATGATTCTGTAAAGTATTTTATTGAAATAAGTAATAGCGACAATATCGATAAAAATAATCTTAATCAAAACGAAAATTCGGATTTAGAGATAAATATCAAACTTTCTTAATCAAGTGATTCAGAATCAGAATCATTTGATGATGCATCAAGTGAGTTTCGTAACTCCTATACATTATTATATTTTATTCTTCTAAAGAAGGGAGATGTGAGAGATGTGAACCAAGCTTAAGGTATACCCTCCTCAAGATGACGTCTCATGTCAGCAGAGAACGTCGGCGTAAAGCAGAAACTCATGAGAGTGAAAGAGACAAACGCTCTGAGTACATACTTCAACCTAACTTCAACTAAACTAACACTTTGAACACGGAGTAATAGCAAGGAGACAAAACTGTGTGCCACACAAGTGATGCCTAGTTTTTCGGACATAGTAAGGGGAGAGGATGTATGCTGAATGTAACACCGGTCGTCTTGTTTTTAGTGGAATATCTGCGAGAGCTATATGTTATTCAGTTTTTGGCGCTGAGTTTGAATTATGACTAAGTTTAGAATATCAAACAAAATCAATATAATATATAATATAATATACATATATCATTATATAATATCAAAGCTAATTGTAGATTTGCCAAAGATATTAGTACTGAATAAGTGGGATTTGCCGACTGCGAAGATTTATTGTGTATATACATGTATAAATCGTTTAAACTTGGAGTTATTTTTCAAGAAAATGACAATAAGAACAATAATCCCGGTTAAAAATCCTGATAGTGATTCTGTACAGGTTCTTGTAGAGGATTCTAACAAGATTCCTATACGACTGACTGAAATATACAATATGGAAAACTGTAAAGGATCCCATGCATCTTCCTGCAAAGGAACATGTACTTTAAAAACAATTAAACTTACATTTTCCTGTGTAGGATCCTTTGCAGTTTCCTTTATGATTTTTACTCACAAATTTTCCTATATAGGATCCTGTAAAATTTACTAAATATAAAAGCAAAGGTTCCTTCAGAGGAGCATGTTCTTTCAAACCAACGAAACTGTGCAGAAACCTTCAGAGGTTGTTATACAGGAACCTATATATACCAGGAGTTATTTCTATTTCGTAAATTTCACCGGATCCTGAAAAAGGATCCAATACAGGAACCTTTATGAATAAAAATTGTAAAGGACATTGCAAAGGAAACTACAAAGGATCCTACACAGGAAATTCTAAGTTTAATTGCTTTTATTGTACATGCTCACTGTCTCCAGGTTACTTACAGGAGACATACATCAGAACCTTCGTGGGAACGGAATAATATACATTATAATCAAATTACCCGAAAATCCCGATAATGCCGAATCGGCATGACGTTATGAGGGGTGTCACACCCCTGGCACCTCCCCCCCCTCGCATCGCCATGAGTGGCTCAAAGTCGAGTTTGTGCATAGTGCATATATATACAATATATATATATATATATATATAGCTACTATATTACAACTTTCGTCAGCATATACCTGTAGAGGCGCTGTAAGCCGCCCTATTTTAATGGCGCCAAGTCCTAGTTTTTTGAAATTCATATCTTTAATAATCTGATTTTCTTCGAAACATTAGTGAAAATATAATTAGAACATATTAACATTAGAACAAAGAGTTTATTTAACTTACTGAAAATTGTTACGTTGTATCAGTTTTTAAAATTTACATATTTAGAAACTGTGGTTTAGAACTAAAAAGATTCCTAAAATCTAAAAATCATTTCTAAAATCTAAAAATCACCTAAACTCGTCCCCATTTCTGGTCTATACCGCATCTAGGTACTAATATCTTTGGTTTTGCATATTTTTTTAAAGAATTTATAAATTTCTTCACAACATTAATAAATGGGAAAATTAGCACAAAAAAAATTGGTTCAGAATCTACATTGAATTAAGGCTGATGAAATTTGAAAAACACTCATGTAGAAAAATTTAGTTTCCAGGGGCGCAAAAATCACGGGGTTCTGGGTGTCAGGACACCCAACAGTAATTCGAGTACACCTATTTGCAATATACGTGAATGTTCAAATTATTAGACGGGTAATTAAATTCCAAACTAAACGCACTTTTTTGGGGCTGAGATTCCTTGTTTTTTCTTTTTTTAATTTAGTTTTAATGTGTGGAGTGGCTCCCGACACCCACTGTTTTAAGACTGTTCAGCGCCTGTCTAATTCTGTCAACTTTTCAGCTTAATTTTAGCTTGAGAACTTGAAGGCACTAACATTCAATTTCAATTTTTTAGTAGAAACTTAGAGAAAGAAATTTTAAAGAAACCTCTGTTAGTATCCAGTTTTTCGAAAAACCACTTTGATTGTGATAAACGAGCACGAGATTATTTCATACTACAACCGGCGGACATTTTAACTTCCATGATGGAAGAAACAGCTGAGACAAACTGCAAGGTGATTGGTCACCTCGCAGCTTGTCTCAGCTGTAGTTTCTTCCATCATTTTCTTAAATTTTGTACCTCGATTTCAACTTTTTGCATGAACTAGGAAAATTGTTGCAAAAATTTTTAAATTATACAACATAGAGGATAAAACTTTATCTTTAATTTAAGTCAAAGAATCTTAAAAAATATTCCTTGGTTCTCGAGATACGATTAAAAATGTTCAATCGTATTTGAGTTAAATTGTAATCGACGATCACGGCTCTCGGCCGGTCTGCTGTTCGCCTCGTTCAAATACCTCGACTTCAACTTTTTGCATGACCTAGGAAAATTGTTACAAAAATTTGAAAATTATACGACATAGAGCCTAAAACTTTATCTTTAATTTAAGCAAAAGAAACTCAAAAAACCTTTATTGGTTCTCGAGAAACGATTAAAAAAAGCTACAAAATTTGAGAAAATCTTGAATTTTTTTAAAAATCTTCTCACATACTATATTCTTTTCAGAAAGTCAAAAAAAATCTGGTTGGCACCACTAGACGTGCAATTTCATAAGCTTTCCAACTGTTTTTTTTTAAATACTTTATCTCTTTTTTTTCACCAAGTTATCGTAGTTCAAAGCCAGCAGTGATTTTTAATAGTACTTGCTACAATTACGGAAAATTTCGGACGGTAGTGTATATTATCATAACAGTTGATTTGATAATTTATCCATTTGCATATTATATTATATATATAAAAATTGCGCGAAATATTCAAATCATTAAAATAATAAATTTTTTTCAATTTGCGGATCCAAATAGAAACAAAAAACTGTTCTAATTTATTCTATTATAATATAATTACAATATTAACATTAACAATCGTACATCTTCGAGTTTTCAAATAGAAAATTCTGCTCTGTTTTACCGATTTAGTTAAAAAAAACCAATGAACATAGGGTGCGCCTCGGAAAATCAAGCAAAATCCAATGCACACGTTAAGCAATCTCCCCCTTATCTCTGACACTGTACAATTTCGAACTTTTCAGTACAATTTCTTGATATTGAGCGTACAATACGCAGATTTCAATGCTTCAACCCTAACTGAGATGTAGAATACATTTAAAAAGATATGTATAGAAATAGGCTGGGATAAAAATCAGAGGATTGAAACAAATATGAGTAAATTTCGATTGTCAAGAAGATAAAAAGGGGTAGAGGATAGACGTAGGATAGACGAGAGATAAGAAGGAATGTAGATGTGAAGATTGAAAGAAATACGAACGAATTGAGATTAGCGAAGAGATGGAAAAGTATAGGCTAGAGACAGAAAGGACTATAGAAGTGAGGATTGAAAGAGATAAAAGCTATGTTGTTTAGCAAGAAGATAGAAAGGTATTAGCGAGAATAGGCGAAAAAAGAAGTAAGAAGTAAAGGAGTAGAAAAGTGGTCATTGGAAGAGATAAGAGTGAATTGAAAATTATAAAAAGATAGAAAGGGATAAATAATAATAGAGGAGAAACTAGCTGCAAGCGCCCCGAAGGGCGCAAGCGCGCACAGCGCGTTATAGGGAGCGCGATCTGTATGCGAGAATATGCCCGCGTAAGCGGCCAGATTTTAAAAAATATAATTAACCATAACTTCCTTATTTTTTAATGAAATGCATTAATCATATAGATCAATCGATTCGTCTCATTGAAAGGAATCTTCATTTCCCTTACACCAGCTTTAAATTTTCAATATTTGAGAAGTGATAGTGGAAAAATGAATTTTACGAAAATTATAAAAGTACATAAAACTTTTAAAATTACATATTTTGTTAAACCCTTATAAGAAATTCAACTAGGTATATAGTGGAATAACTATGCAAAATTTCATCAATTTATCTCTACGCGTTTTCAAGATATTGCTGGATCGTGATACACACATACATATCCACTCACATACACATGCAAACATTCATACTTCCGGACATTTTTTCAGATCATCATATTAGATATATTGCCCTTGAAATATGTTCAAAAAAACCTTTTTTAGGAAACTGGATTTTGTCACCACTACAAAGCTTCCTCTATGAGGAAGCAGTAAGAAGGAATAGAAAAGTGGGGATTGAAAGAGGTAGGAGCTAAATTTGATTGACAAGAATATAGAAAGTGATAGACAGAAATAGGCGAGAGATAGAGAAATGCTGATTGAAACAGATAGGCGTGGATGTGGATTGAAATGGAGATAAAAAGTGATAGAGAATTGGAGATTGACAGAGATAGAAGCAATTTGAGATTGATTAGGCGATAGAAAGGGATAGAATAGTATATACAAAGATAGAAAGGGATAGAGAAGTGGGGATTGAAAGAGGCAATGGCGAATTGTGAATAACAAGGTTTTACAAAGACATAGACAGGAATGGGTGAGAAACGAAGCACGGAAAAAAAAATTCACTGCGTTATCGAGTGAATATAGAATTACATATCCTGATTTAAATAATCTGTATATCTAAATTATATAAATACTTTGATTAAATTATATAAAATATTGAGTGAAAGAGCACTTGGCACAATTGCTAAACCAGAGAAATTATTATTTTCAGTAAAATAAATTGAAATATTTCTGTCATAGCTAACCTTGAGGAGATATCCTCATATAAACGGCGAATTAACTTTAGAATTTTTTTTAAAAAAAACTATAAGATATTTTGTATTGTAATTTTGAGAGCATTTTATTAACAATTCGAAGAAGTAAACAAATTTATTTATGAAATAATTGTCATAAATACTCTGCTGGTGTCCTGTTGAAGTTGTGATGTTTCTTTTTTTGGTATTAATTTGCGGACACTCTCACGCTTGCTAGGTTTGTCTGAAAAATGGGACCCAAATTTTTTTAGCTTTATAATACTAATACCTAGTCTGTGAACCTCAATTTTAAATATAATAAAAATTTTTTACAAAATTGCGGACATTTTAACAAATTTTTGAGTAAATTTTCTTTTATTTTTGCAAATAAGTGGATAAATAAATTTTTAAAATAAAATCCGAGAGGTTTACAGACTAGAGAATTTAATTTTCCTTAAAATGGTTGTTCAAAAATTGTTTTAGGTTGAAAACTCACTGAGTAATCGTGTCCGCAAATTCGGAAAATCTGAAAAATAACTTTGCGAGAAAAACGCGATTGAAGTTGACGGAATATTAGATTTTTTCTCTACTTACAGCTATTTATTCAATTCGACACTAATCAGCTATGTCTGCACCATAAAAAAGGTCTTCTCCTTCACCTGTTTCAATGTATTCTCTTATTTTTTCGCCAATCGAGCTTCACGGAGAAAACGCTACACTAACCATTACTCTGTCTTCTCTTATTTCTTTCGCAAATCGAGCTTCTTTAATCGAGCTTTCGCCTCGGTGCTCTTTTAAGGCTTTTTGCAAAAGTAGCTCCAGAAGCCAAACCGTTTCGAATTTTATTCTAAAATTTTTACAGGGTATTCTTGAAATGTTGTACTTTTAATTTATGCAATAAAAAAATCGGGTTTTCGATCGATTTATATGAGAATACCCCCTTAATGTTTCTTTTGACAAACACTATCGCCAAAACCGTAAAAGTTGTCGAAGGTATGCACTTTAGCTGTAAGAGTCAATGTTCATTTTCAGCTCACACAGGGATTAACTTCCATGTTATAGCTACACTTTTTTTTTGCGTGAGGGGATAAAGAAGTGAGGAATGAAAGAGATAGGAGCAGTTTTAATTCCGAGTAAAATAAAAAGAGATAGATAGGGATGGGCAAGATATACAAAGAGATACAGAAGAGGGGAGTGCAGATTCAAATAGAGATAGAAAAAGATAGGCGTAGATTGACAAGAGATATAAAGGGATAAACAATCTTTATCTTTTTCTAACTTACAATTAGAGATAGAAATAAATAGAAAGGGATGAAATTTCTGTTTCTTTACTTCCAGCAGAGATTTCGAAAAAATTTTTTTTTAAATTTATGTTTGCGAACGTAAATTTGGCGAAACTAAATATGTTCTGATGATATAATTACTGCATTTCGTTAGCTTAAGAAATAAAATATCTATTATTATTCAAATTTTGATCAATTTTAAACAATGTTAAGATTGCAGTTATTTTTACGTAAATTTTAAAGATAAGTCACTTCAAAACACCTCGTAATTAGAAATGTTTCGAAAATGAAATTGACGATTTCCAATTGACAGCGAATTCCAAACTGGATGGTTTGAATTAGGTTTGAAAAAGCACGCATACGACACATGAAGTAGTAGCTTTCCTTATACTGACAATGAAGTCACATGTCATCTTAATACTCGTGTATTTCTGTATTGTTTGCATTAATTCAGAATTGTTTTCAAAGATTTCCTTATCACGATTTACAAATAACGGGCTTCAGTCTGTGTTCATTTTTAGAAGCGATATGAGTATTTGTCATCTAACGGATTCAGATATTTCCTATTGCACAGTAAAATTGTAAACCTTCACAAATCCGAAAAAATTGAAAAATAAAACATATTCATTTTTAAATTACACTGAAAAGAAAAATTTTAATTGAGCAAGCAGAGTTTTTTTTGTTCATCGATGAATTCAAATATGTACTGAATTTAGTTTTCGACTGCACTTTTCAAAAATGTTATCTGCTTAACCTCATGAACTTCTTTCTACTCCTGATAAAGAATGTAACTGTTTTTTATTTTTCTTTACAAACCTCGCACTTCTTTAGCAGCTTGTTTTATTTGTACACTGCCACGTTTCACAAACTGTACACTACCTCTCTTGACGAAGTCTGCCATCTCACAAAACCCAAAAACACGGAGATTGACTGTGACATTTCCCTTATCGCGATCATACTATTTGATTTTCTTGAATCATTATCTGATGACAGTCGCGAATAAATTAAAGGTGGCCTCGACTTTGCTTCGAGAATGATGATGCAAGATAGAAGTTCACCAACATTCCACTATAAAGTACTAAATTGTATTAATTAAAAATTTATAATTTCTATTTTGATCTAATCGATCTGTAAGCGTTCTTAATTTAAAATTAACAGGTTATCGCTTCCACGGTTAATTAAAAATTCTGGTTTATATCGACATTTATTTATAATTTATTCGGTTAATTTTTATTGTTTACGTTTATTTATTTTCATGCAAAAGAGTATAATAATGAAAATTTCTTTACTTGCCGTAAGCAATTTAATATGCAAGATGCTTTTTTTTATATAGAAAATGATTAAAAGATCTCATTCGTCTTTGATTAAGAAAGCCTCAAAGTGTGACCCTCATAACTACCTGATCATCTACACTGATAGAGTTAAAATTTTTCTTGATTTTCACATTTCTTTTTAATTTAAATCAGACAAAAATAGCCTAAAATTGAACTCATTTCAAACTGACTCATATCATAGTTTCTATTTTTTTAAAATAAAACATACCCCTAACTTCACGTGCTGCAATTCTTAATTGTACGCTGCCGCGTTTAAGCCGCACAAGTGCCGCCATAATTTGCAAAATATTGCCTAATTTCACCGCGGAAAACTTATATATTTCTGGCACATTTTATGACCTCGAACTGATACCGTTGTGCTTACAAAGTAGATCAATCTGTCCTAACCGGCGCGAGAAGACTGGTGATCGAGAACACGAGTGAATGAACATCTCTGTTAACTAGACTTGATAAAATAAGTACCTAATGTTGGATCAGCCTTGACTAGATGTATATTGTACTCAACGCCTACCTTGCAACGTTTCACACGCGGCACAAAGTTAAATACAAACACAAACACTGAACACTAACTTCTTACTAACTCTATTAATTCTCATAGGACCGAATTTAGGCGGAACTGCAATATTCAATTGAAACGAAGTGTCGATTAAAAAAATGAAAGATATGGTATTTCATTTTGTCCCATTTTTCTTTGCTGACTTTTATCACTTTTAACCAGGGTGGTCACAAGATTTAATTTTTCAATTTCCCTGTCATTTTCCTGAATCTCAGACAATTTTCCCTCACAGATAATTGTTAAAAATTTTAATAAATTTTCAATAATACTGCTAGTGAAGATTTTCAAAATGAAATTTTTGATATCTTTAGAAACCTATAGAATCTGACATAGAATGCCTGGAAATTCTTTCAAATCATAAATATTTTAAATAAACTATAATTTATGAATATTATTATTATGAAAAGATCAATTTCTATTTTCCCTGATAGTTATTCGCATTTCCTTGATATTTCGCTAATTTCCCTCACTTCCCGACATGTAGCCACCCTGCTTTCCCTACTTTTACAAATGAAATATTTTTATCTACTTATATGACGTTTGGAGAGAAATGAATAAGGAAATGATTGTGGGATCTTATCATAACTGATACCAAAATAAGTTGAAGTAGACATCGTTGACTTATTGTTAGTGATATATATGATAGGAACCTATCTGTATAATTGTTTGAAAATTCCCTAAAGAAATATTTGTAATTTTTTTTTTATTCTTTGCGGTTCAGTTTAATCCTTTGCATTCAACGAAATTACTTACATTTTTGTGAAATTCCTTAAAATTCATTGAAATAGCTCGAAATAATAATGCATTCTATATGAAGTTAGCTAGCACTGTTAACGTTCCTTCAATTGTGAAAACCTTACAAAAAGGACTTTTTTCATGAAAAAATGGTATTAATGTGTCGCATGTATTGCTTATACAGAGTTGGGATGTGATGTGTCTAACTCGTTGTAGTTTGTATAGAGTTGATTTGTGCGTATTAAAAGAGATATGAGGGTAAAAGAGATAAGTTCAATGTTTAGCTTTTACACTTTTGTCTCTCACTCTCACTACGTCGAAACACATTGCAGATACACACAGTTTTCAACGGCATTGTTAGCTTTAAAATTAATCACCTACTCTCTTAAATATTTTCTTAACAATTAGGAAATGTATGTTAAAAATTTCGTTTCTTGATAAATTGGACTTAAGAATTAATAGATCTTACAAAATATTTAGCTTTAATTAGTAATGTAAATACTGGAAAAGAGGAGCATAGACGGAAGCGTCCGTCGAGCGTTGGATGCAGAAGGCAAGCCAAACATTTGCGACGATTCTCTAGCACAGAGGATGAAAGGAGTCACTCTGGCCCTAACTGATCACTCCGGGCTCCGGCCCCAATCGAGTAAGTCGACTCTCCGGGCACCGGCCCCAGTCGAGAAACACCTCTCTCTTCAGTCTCCGGCTCCAACCGAGCTACATCAACCTTGGCCGCCTGGCCAAACAACAACGACACTTCAGTTCTGGGCCTCAAATGAGATACTTCAGTCCTGGACCTTCGAACGATTCTTCAGTTTCGCACTTCGATACGAGCCTTTGCTATTAGGCTCCCTCAGTCAGACGGACTCTGACTCACATCTACAACGAACCTCAAACTTGGGACTCGAGTCTCGACCCAGGACCGGTGCTGTCTGACCGGCCAGCAGCAACGACCTGTCACTCTCTTGCCTCTGCCAGCCAGCCTACGCGCTCCTTCGATCCAGTTCAAGGAACAGAACCAAATAAAACGGTATCATCTGAAAGAGTAACTCTGCTTATTCTTCTTCAAATATCCCAATCAGTTCTTTTTAGAACTACATCAACTCTCGGTTCCTCGTAGGAATCAACTATATTCCATCAACTCTTCTCAGAGCTAAATTATAACGTACCCTCTACGATACATTTATCCCTTATTATCTTTATCCCTTTACGGAGTAAGGGGATCGTATCATGTTATGAGTCTTTCACTTTTTTTTATCCAAAAAAGTTATTTAAAAAAATTGTTCAACTTTTTGAGTACAAAGAACATCCGTCATTAAAATTTTCAAAATAAAAAAAGTAGTTTCAAAATTTTTCAAAATGCTTGAACTCTTGGAATTTTTATTCAAAATGGCTGGCCAACGAATTAGACCTTCATTTTAGGACACTAAAAAAGTATATCAAAGAAAAATCCGATCGGTCAATTCTTTCGGAAATTATCGTGCTCACAAACTAAAAACCTATACACACAGACAGACTTTAAAAATTATCCAATTTTTTAATTTTTATCAAAAATTGTTGGCTAACGAACTTGACCTTTATTTTAGGACAATAAAAGAGTATATCAAAGGCAATCAAATCGGTCAAGTCTTTCGAAAGTTATCGTACTCACAAACTAAAATCTACAGACAAACAGACAAATTGATAAAAACATGTTTTTTGGCTTCAGGGGGTCACAAAACGTCGACATTTAACAAAAAATGGAGGGGGTAAAATTGTACACAAAACTAATACATTCTCTGATGAGAATGTAAAAACATCTTTTTCAAAAGGCGCAACCCGCAAGTTTTTGGTTTTTGGTCTTACAATATTCATGGGATGTCAGACAACTATAATCAATAGGAAAATCTTATACGCAACGACCTTTCAATTAAAATTCGTCTGTCTGTCAGTCTGTATAGCTTTGTGTCTGTCTATAGATTTTAGTCTGTTAGCAAGATAACTTTCGAAAGAATTGACCGATTGGACTGGCCCTTCATTTTAATCGTGGTTTTTATCTTTTTTAGATAGTGTTCAGATTCTGAACAGTTTAGAAGGCTTTACTCACCACATTTTTTAGTTCTTTAATTATTACTTCTTAACATTTCTCTAAAATGTCTTATTGGAGGGTTTTATTACCTCAATTCGGTCCCCAAACCCTCTATGTGACTAATAATGAATATCCTTTCTTAGAACTAACTCAAGTACCCATACTATACTATCCTATTATAAAAAGATCATTAGTAACGTAACGCTTTTTCCTTATTGGTTGGGTGAAAGTGATGACGCGTCGTACATTGAATATGGCGCGTGACGCGGGATATCTTAAATTTTAAATAAATATTGTAGCAAATGTGCGCGCGGAGCGCGAGTTTAATCTCGTAAATATAAAGTGGAAAGTAATAAAGTGGACTATAGAAAAAAACAATCAATTTGTGACTCTCTTAAAATTACTTCCGACGTTATGCATTTGGAAAAACGTTAGGTTCGTCAGTCGCTTTCGAACTCTGTTACTTAATATATGTCACTACTGTACTTAATTAACACTTGATGTATTGTTTAGTATTAAAATAAATAGTGATTTAATTTGGATATTTTTATTCTGAATTAAAACACCTGAACAATTCAACACTAGCAGTGCAGGTTTTTCTTGCACGCTTAACAGATAGGTAGTTGTACAAGCATATTTCTTAAAATTATACAATTTATCGGAAAAGTAGAGAAATTTATTGAGAAAATTTGTACCAAATATCTAGCGCGAAGCACGAGTGCCCGGATGAGAATGTGTTCCTTAAGGTCGAGAGAACCTTAAGTAAATTAGTTTTCGTTTGCATTTTAAGTTGTTGTAATTTAAATAAAAACATATAGGCGCAAGAGTCCCGTACAGAGTACACGTATTTCTATCCGTGTAGAAACATCTGTACGTATCTTTCTACCTATATCTTTATTTTCATAGCAAACAAGAGGTGTAGTCACCAATATAAATGTATTCTTTCCTTCGTCAACGTTCGGAATTGAATTGATATCGTAAAAAATTTTGTGAATGTGTGTGTGTATGTGATGTTGTCCCCTTTTCTGTCTCTCTTAACTTAAAGAAGATAAATAGAAGAAATTTCTAGGAATTATTTGCAAAATCAATATCTTAAAACGTGCCAAACGGATTTTTCAAAATATTGAACTTAAACATTTTTATGTACGTTTAAAATTTTTATAAAATTGATTTTTCGACTAAAACTTCTCAAATAATCAAAATTCAAAGCATATATATAGAAAAGAAAGATTCCTTGTCTCGAAACGAATCAAATGACCTGTGTGATTATTGAATTTTATTGTATATTAAGGAAAAAAGTATATATACTTTTATTTGTTATTTTGAAAAATTTAATTCGTTTTTATCTCTTTTCAAATAACCAAAATTCAAAGCTAATGAAAGAAAGTATAAGGTTTTTTTCATCGTATAAAATTAAGTAATATAATATAAATACATTTTATTAAAAAATATGATTGATGAAGTGGAACGATTCTTTGTTTCGAGAAAAAAGAATTATATATATTTTTTAATATTAAGGAAAATAATAATAACTGGCTCTGAAGTTGTATCAGCTTTTGTGCTCATTCAGTGAGAACTTCGCTTCCTCACAGAGGAAGCATTAAGCTTTGATATTACTTGTTTCCATTTTTTTTTGTATTGGAAATTTTATTTAACCTATCTATGTTCTTATTCCGTTTTGAAATTAATCTTTCATTATTTAACCATAAAAAATTTTTTTTATTATATTATTTCAGTAAAAAATTAATCAGTAAAGTAATCAATTAATCAGTAATCAAGAAAAATTATTTACATTCGTCTCGACATAAGGAATCTTTTTTCTCCTGACATCTGATTTGAATTCTGAATATTTGAGAAGTTATAGTTAAAAAATCAATAGTACTACTCTTTTACTGCACTCTTTTACTGCAGTTACAAAAATAAATATTCTTTCACACAAGCCGTACCTACACACATATTATTAGAAATTATTATATTAATTATAATATATATTATAATATATATAAAGAAATAGAGAAGTGGAGATTGAAAAAGATAGGAGAAAACGAAGATTGATAAGGAGATAGCAAGATATAGGTGTAGACAGACAAGAGATAGAAAGAGATAGGCAGAGATAAACAAGAGATAGAAAGATATAGGAAATATGTCATGGCGGTCTTAAATCAAGCATAACCACAGTACAGTTTATCTCACCACTTACTGTATACAATTACACTATACTGGTCCGAGCTTGACACTGTGTAGTTTTACTATTGTTGAGCCTGTGTCAAGTCAAACAGCCTAGTTGCTACACTGAAGTAAGAGGCAATTTCGATGCAATAAATATGTCTCAATTTTGTCTTGGCACTGTATAGTGCCAAATCAAATATAAACATTACACGATACCGGATGAAACCAGGTTAGGAGTCGTATACAAGTCGGGGAGAAAAATCGAATACAGGTCGGCTAGGACTGGATAGAACTATATTGTAAACCAAGATACAAATTGCATAGGAATCGTATAGAAACATTATATGAAACCAGTTAGAATTCGAGTAGGGGCCGGATAGAAATCAGATAAAACTATCTTGTAGATCCAGATACAAATCGGATAGGAATCGTATATAAACATTACACGATACAGGATAGAACCCGATTAGGAGTCATTTGTTATATTTGAAAAATAAACATTTTGAAGGATTAGAGATTAAAAAGGAATTAAAATCAACATACTTAGATAAAGAAATAATATTAATACAGGATCGAGCGAAGATAAAAATTATATAAAGAGAAGTTATGCTCGAAATAGAAAAAAAAATAAGGTAAAAAATTTTTAATCCAATGAAAACTCTTACTAATCCTAAAACCTTTATTGATTTCTTAAAAAATTCTTTGAAATTCCTTTAAAAAATTTAAAATCCTTCTGTCTTTTAAAACCCCGTCAAATCTTTGGTAATTTTTTTAAATAACTTAAAATCTCTTCGAATTTAAAATTTGTTTATGTCCTCCGACCTTTTTAAAATTAGTTAAAATTATTTTTAAAATCTTAAAAACTTACGGAAATCCTGAAACTATTTTCAAATATAGATTAGAGTAGGCGAGTAGGCGAGTGATAGGAAGGAATATGAAGAAAGAATTAAAAGAGATAGGGGAAAAAATAGTGATTTACAAGAATAGAGGTATATAAAGAGATACAGAAGAGAGGATTGAAAGGGGTAGAAGCAAATGTTGAAGCGTTCGCTATCTACGTATTAAATATATAATCAATATGTCATTTACTATTTGGCTTCAGTTTCTAACTTCATTTAAGGTCTTATTGAAAGTATAATTGATTAATGCAGAACTTGCTTAAGAGTGTTGGAAATTACAAATTTTTACACATTTTATTTAACAGATATTACGAATAAAAATTGTTTCGTTATTTACCGCTGTCCACTATTTAAAATTTTGCCGCCCTAATATTTGTAACTTTGAAAACTTTGAAATGTTTCGAAACCTTGCTCGAAGTAAAGACATAGAAATTCTATCTCTTTCTCTCTCCTTCTATCTCTAGCCTATCCTCTCTATCTCTTTCTATCTTCGTTTCAATCCACATAAACGCCTATCTCTTTGAATTTACACTTTGCTATAACTTTCTATCTCTAGTTTATCTCTACTTATCTCTTTCTATCTCCTTTTTAATCACCATTGTCTTCTATCTCTTTCAATCCCCATTTCTTTATCTCTTTATACAGGGTGTGCCATTTTAATCTATCGCTCCAAATATCTTCTAAAATACTTTATATACGAAAAAATGGTTCGGACAAAGGCTGTCCAGGACTGAAGGGACAGAGGAGTGAACCATCAATTTTAAAATTGACCTTGAGGTCAATTTTCAAGGTCAAATGAAGGTCAATACCTTTTTTAAAATGAGAACCCCTATTTTTAAATACATATTTGAAAAGAGCATAAAATTTCATGTCAAAAACGTTTCATCGAAAAATTTTTTTGTGACCTTGGAAAGGTAGAAAATTAAGGTCAAATGTCTGAAAAACGACTACATGTACTATTTTTGAATTGTCTTAGTTTATTAGGGTAAAAGAACGTTCAAGATGTTTCAGAAAAGTCGATGACATATTAAGGTGTACATTACCTTCACCATCATGACCTTGCAGGGCAATTTTCAAGGTCACATGTAGGTCAAGACGATTTTATTTGGCTGTAACACCTATTTTTGACTCCGGATACATCCATGGATTAAATAAGAGCAGGAAATTTGGTGCAAGAAATAGGTATTATTGCACAGATAAATTTTTTTTGTAGACTTCAGGCAATGAGTTCTTAACACAACACCCCCATAAACAAACCCTGGTAGTACCAATCATATCCCATAAGATGTAATATCTCTGTGAATATTTCTCGATCTTCTGCATCAGAAAAATAATCATTTTTCGAAAATATCAAACTCTCTGCCCGGATAAATTTTCTTTATAGAATTCAGGCTATGGGTTCTCATCAAAACACCCCCATAAACACACCCTGGCAATTCCAATCATTTTTCATAAGATGTAATATCTCTGTGAATATTTCTGGATCTTCTGCATCAGGAAAATGATCAATGTTCAAAAATATCGAACTCTGTGCCCGGATAAATTTTTCTTGGAGAATTCCGGTCATGAATTCTCATCACAACACCCCCATAAACACACGCTGGTAGTACCAATTATTCCTGATTAGATTTAAAAACTCTGTGAATATTTCTCGATCTTCTCCAGCAGGTAAATGAACATTTTCCGAAAAAATCCAACTCTTTGCCCAGATAAATTTTTTTTGTAGAATTTAGGTTATGGGTTCTCATCACAACACCCTCATAAAAAAAACCCTCGCAGTAGCAATCATTTCCGATAAGATGTAAGGTCTCTGTGTATTCTTATTTACTAATGCGTTGGACTGGATGTCACTGGAATAGAAAGGTAAGCTCCAAACTTACGCGTTTGATTTTTTGATTGTTTGATTGTTTGTTTGATAGTTTCCAAATAAATTTCGCAATATGGATTTTTACTTACCTACTGAAATAGTTGATATGATACTAATTTTATGGGAATGTCATGTTAACTATGCCGATGCATCAAGAGTTTACGCTTAAAGTTTTTCGGATAGAAGACATCCTTCTATAGTAACAATAAGAACTTTGACTGAAAGAGCTATACATAAAATAGTATCAAGGATTTTAAGATCTCTAAACTTTCATGCTTACCACATTAATCTAACGCAATTCTTAAGGCCTCGTCATATCTTAGCGCGTTTAAATTTTTGTCAATGGGCTTTGCAAATGGTTCAAAATGATCCTAGTTTTGTTTCGATATGTACTTTTCTTAGATAAAAGTAAATTTTGCAGCGACGGACAGCTCAATAGACATAACTGTCATTATTGGTCGGACGAAAATCCTCACTGGTACAGACCGATGGATCATCAACATAGATGGAGTGTTATGGTGTGATGCGGATTATTAAATGGCTATTTAATTGGACCCTACTTTTTTGACGGAAATATTAACAGAGACACATTCTTAGAGTTGTTAAGAGACCATTTACCTGGACTATTGCAGAACGTTAACTTAGAAACAAGTCAAAGAATGTGGTTTCAACAAGATGGTGCTCCGCCACATTTTGCACTCATCTTACATGAGTTTTTGAACTTAAAATTCAATGATAGATGGATTGGACGAGCAGGTCCAATCGAATTTACTCTGTGGCTGATTGTATCATTGGTAACAATGGTGAGAGGCAAGGGGACTCACCTTAGTCAACCACTCGAAACGGGAGAGGCTAGAGGAACTCATGAAAAGAAAGCACACCAAAGGAAACAAAACTTACTACGTCCACGCCGTTGTTTCTGGGTAAAGCTGAAAGTAAGGAATGAAGTGTCTTTTTTTGTAATTAGTCACAATTGTAGCATGTTACTAGTACCAATCATTTCTGATAAGATGTAAAGAATCTGGTAAAATTTTTCCATCTTCTCCTTCAGAAAAATCATTATTTTTCGAAAATACTGAACTCTGTTACCGGATGAATTTTTTTTTAAGTTTTCAGACTATTTGTTCTTATTTCAACACCCCCCTGAAAACACATCCATATAGTACCAATCATTTCTGTTAAAAAGTAAAGGCTCTGTTAACATTTTTCGATCTTCTCCTTTAGGAAAATGATCATTCTTCGAAAATATTAAACTCTGTGCCCAGATAAACTTTTCTTTTTAGAATTCGGGCTTTGGATTCTTATCACAACACCCCAGTAAACACATCCTGGCAGTACCAATAATTTCGGATAAGAAGTAAAGACTCTGTTAAAATTTTTCCATCTTCTCTTTCAGGAAAATCATAATTTTTCGAAAATACTGAACTCTCTGCCGGCTAAATTTTTCTCTCAGATTTCAGGCTATGGTTTCTTATCACAACATCCCACTAAATCCATCTAGGTAGTAGCAATCATGTCAGATAAGATGTAAAGACCGTGATTAGTTACAATAGTGCCAATCTTGACAATGGCAGTTCTTTGTGACTAGTTACAAAAAAACAGATGGATTGAACGAACAGGTCCAATCGAATGGCCCCCTTTTACACTTTGTCCCTTACTTTCAGCATTACCCAGAAACAACGGCGTGGACGTAGTAAGTTTTGTTTCCTTTGGGGTGCTTTCTTATCGTGAGTTCCTCTTGCCTCTCACGTTTCGGGTGGTTGATAAACTTGAGTCCCCTTGCCTCTCACCATTGCTACAAATGTCACAATCAGCCTCGGAGTAAATGTTCAAAGTGCTCTTCATTGGCTTGAAGACACATACGTAGACGTCTTTCAAAATTGTCTGCAGTTGACAGCAATGTTTCCATCAGATCTTCTCCTGTTGTGGGTCGCTGAGCAAAAACTACATTTTTAATATAACCCCACAGAAAGAAATCGGGTGATGTCAGATCTGGTGAACAAGGAGGCCATTCGATTGGACCTGCTCGCACAAATTTAAATCGATGGAAAGTTCTATTCACGACATATCGTGAATATAAATGGATAACAATATTAAAGAATGGAATGGATTCAGATGGATAGATTTTAACGTATAGAAATGGATAAGAATATTAAAGAATGGGATGGATTCAAATGAATATATTTTAATATATAGAAATGGATAAGAATATTAAAGAATGGGATGGATTCAAATGGATAGATTTTAACGTATAGAGAGGGATAAGATGTTAGAGAATGGGATGGATTCAGATGGATAGAAATTAATGTATAGAAAGGGATAAAGAATTTCAAAATAATTGATGGATACATATGGATACAAGAACGTGGATACAAAAGGATAGAATCTGACAGATAAAGCCATGGATAAGAAAAGATAAAAATCATACTAGGTACGGTGGATTATGGCATGGATAGGGAAAGATAAAGTCTATAATGAAAACCATGGATACACACAAAGATAGAAAAAGATAGCTTTTGATGGATGCAAAGTGTAAACTTGGGAGGGATAGAAAATCTCTATCCTTTTCTATCCAAAATTTTCTATCCTTTTCTACCTTTTTACATCCAACAGGGTTATTTTTATATTACCGTCTGGAATGCGTCAGTCATCTATTATGTCGTTTCATCCTCCGAAATTGCAAGTAAATGCAATTTAACATACACACAACTTACATTGTTGACAAGCTGTCATAATATACGGACGCAGCCATCATGATAAATAGTAAATATCCCTACTTAAAATGTCAGATAGGAATCGGATAAGAACCGGATTAAAGTGAGTTTCTACCTGGTCCTAGCCGGACGGTACCCGATTTTAGTCCCCGACTTTTATCCGACTTCTAACCGAGTTCTATCTGGTATCGTGTAATGTTTATATCCGATTTCTATCCGATTTGTATCTGGATCTGCAAGATACTATCTGATATCTATCCGGCCCCTACCCGAATACTATCTGGTTTCATATAACGTTTCTATCCGATTGCTTTGCAATTTGTATCTTGGTTGACAATATAATTCTATCTGGTTTTAGCCGGACTGTACCCGATTTTTGTCCCAGACTTGTATCCGACTCTTAACCGGGTTCTATCCGGTATCGTGTAGTGTTTATATCCGATTTCTATCCGTTTTCTAGACAGTTTAAGTAGACACTGAAAAATAAAAATAAATCATATAAAAAATAATTATTAATTAAGAACATGGGTTTTTCGTTGATATATTATGGATATACTTATAAATATAATCGATATTTGTAAATTTTAATACATATTTAGCAAATAAAATTTCGCACACACGCGGGGGGAATCGAACGCATGATCTACGAGACACGAGTGCAGCTCCCTAACCATTACCCTAAGCTTTGAGATGATGGTAACACATTTTTTCGACATATTTCCACACGGGTACCTGGATCTGCAAGATACTATCTGATTCCTATACGGCTCTTACCCGAGTTCTCTCTGGTTTCATATATAATGCTTCTAACCAATTCCTATGCAATTTGTATTGTATCTTGCAGATCCAGATACAAATCGGATAGGAATCGGATATAAACATTACATGATACCGAATAGAACCCGATCAGGAGTCGGATACAGAAATCGGAAACAGGTCTGCTAGGACCGGATAGAACTATATTGTTAACCAAGATACAAATTGCATAGGAATCGGATAGAAACATTATATGAAACCAGATAGAATTTGGTTAGGAGCCGGATAGGAATCAGATAGTATTATCTGATTCCTATCCGGCAGATAATACTATCTGATTCCTATCCGGCTCCTATCTGGTTTTATATAATGTTTCAATCCGATTCCTATGCAATTTGTATCTTTCCTGCTTAAAATACCGGATAGAACCCGGATAGACTCGGGACTCTATCTGAACCTATCCGGAAAACTTCCGGATTTTGTAACCGGGTTGTATTCGGATCTATCTGAGATACAAAGTAAGTTTTATCCGGTCATAGCTGGGATCTGTCTGGTACACAATTTCTATTTATCCGGGCCTATTCAGTCCTACCCGGGATCTACTTGATACATAATTTAAATCTATCCGGGTCTATTATGATCTTATATGGGACACTTGAAAAGATTTATCAGGGCCTATCTCAGACTTATACGGGACGCTGTAAAAGATTTAGCTGGGGTCTATCCGGTCCTACCCGGGATCTATTCGATACATAATATCGATCTATCTGGGCCTATCTAGGATCATTATCCTAAGCTTCCAGATGATGGTAACACAAGAAATGTGTTTAACTTCGAGCTGAATCAACTTGAAAGTGACTACGTGAACACTTCACGCTGAAACAACTTAAAATTTTTCCCAATGTAGGACTTGGTTAAATTTGGGATTAAACATTACATTTCAGATCGCGGGTAGACCAGGACAGATGTCCTCTTAGACAAAATCGATTTATGGTTCCATGTCCAAGATAGGGTCCAGATAAGTCCGGCTGAGATTGCATTGTAGGACTTGATTAAATTTGGGTTAAGAGTATACATTAGGTCCCAGATAAACCCGGATAGGTACTCCTCTGGGAAAAAAAAAATAATTTCTGTTTCCATGTCCCAGATAGGTACCTGAGAAGCCCGACTGATAGCACTTGATTAAATTTAGATTCAAAGAGTACAGGTCAGATTCCGGATAGATCCGCCTATGTCCCAGATAAGGCCCGGATAAGCCCAGGTTGATTGACAGTAATTGATTTCTTGGACCTGATTGGTTCCAGATAGATCCGGATAGACTGTAGACTTAGAGGAAATCAATTTCTGAATTAATGGCCGGGATACGTCCCGGATACACCCGGATTAAAAAACAATGGTGTCTTTGCTAAAATAAATTATTGGTTTCGTTTTCCTGATAGAACCCGGATAGTCCCGAAAATTTCCCAGATAGAAAATAAGGAATCCGATAGATCCCGGATATACAGGGTTGGTTAACAATATAGTTCTATCCGGGTCCTAGCAGACCTGTATCCGATTTCTGTCCCCGACATGTATCCGACTCAGGTTGTACATTTCCGTCTAGAAGACAATCACCAAGAGTCAAGACCCTTATAGAAATCGGATATAAAACGGATGAAAATGAATTTAGTACTTTTAAATAATTAATTTGTGGTTTCCATTTGTCGGTTAGAAACCGGATAGGACCGGGTAGATTGTACACTTTTGTCTCGAAGATAATCACCAGAGTCAAGGCCCTTTAAAGAATCGGATATAAAACGGATAAAAATGAATTTGGGTTTTTGCAAATATTTAATTTTTAAAACCGGATAGGACCGGGTAGGTTTTACACTTCCGTCTCGAAGACATCACCAGTGTCAAGGCCCTTATAGGAATCCGATAGAAAACGGAAAGAAATTAAATTTGGTACTTTCAAATAATGAATTTATAGTTCCACTTGTCGTATAGAAACCGGTTAGGATCGAGTATATTGTACACTTCTGTCTCGAAGACAATGACCAGCGTGAAGACCCTTATAGAAATCGGATAAAAATTAACTTCGTTATTTGCAAATATTTAATTTTTCTCATGGATTTCTCATGTAAGGCGACGACTGCGTACCCAGACGAGAATTACGACGAGTACCCTGATCTGTACTGGCCGTTTGCGTAATAAGTTTGGTTTTTGGAGTTTTATATTCGTAAAGTTTAAAGTGCCTAATTCCGCACCAAATTGGATATGTACCAATTATTTTGTGTCTGCGGAAGACAGGTAGGCGTTTTGCTTCATGATTTCTCCAGTTTTGTTTGAGTTATAATGTTTTTCGAGAAGTTACAAACATTACGTAACATGTGGCCAACGCCGATATGTATGGTATATAGAGCCTATTTCTTTGTACTTTGAATATCTAATGTAAAGAGTTTATACGAGTTTAGAGAATTGTGAATTGATTCCAGTTTTGTAGAGTTGAGTATAATTTTGTAAAGTTCTAGAGTTCTTATAATTCAAAATTGTAAAATTTTGTAATCACGTAACGGTAAGTGCCACGCTTAAACCAGGTATAGTGCCGTCTCTCTTCTTTTCTTTTGTCGCATATCTAACTATTTGAGAATTTCAATCATTTTATTGAATCTTTAGTTGATTAATTTCACCATGAATTTATTTTGTTCACGAAATTCTAACAATTAAAAATACTTGTTATTACGTAACATGAATTGTTTCTAGATATCGCGTGACGTCATGATTGACAGGTCCGATTATATAATCGTATAGTTTGTGATTTCAAACTAATCTTTTCTATATTTTCGCTATTTACTGTATTTTTTCAAAATTGTCATTGTATATATTTTCTTTCTGACATTTTCTTAATTAAATAAACCATGTTTTCTTATCATTCTAAGTTCTTTTCAAACTGATTTTTTTTTGCGCCTCACGATATCCCTCTTCCAATCGAGCTAGTTGAAATCCATATTGTTTCAGGATTTTGAGTAAATTTCAGCAGATTTGAGTTTGAGCGGTATTTAAAAATACCTGTCGCCCGTGGCAATAAGATTCTTGATTTTCGGGAATTTAGTTGCGAGATGAATATTGGAGCGGTACTCAGAGGCTAAGAATCCATTCAAGCTGAGATTACCGTTAGAATGTCACATGGCATAACCCACCTAATTATAAAATCTAAAAATAACGACTCATTCTTTTCCGTTTTTGTGGTTTGCAGGGTTATAGTCACAGTAGCTATACATTCTGCTTAGTTTTCTTTTTGAGTTCAAATATTTCTATCCTAGCTAAACTTAATATTTCTTTTTACTACACTCTGTCGACAAAATAGTGAAAGTGGCCAAAGATATTCACTTTAGCTTGATATACGCCAAAATGCGCATAGATTATACGACATTGTCAACTCACAAACTTGGAATTAGAATATACGTATTTGGGGTACTTAGGGTGCTCTGCCCATTAAAGCCTCTCCCCAAGCGCCAGATTTCGTTCAATCTGGGCCATTCTAAATACAGGGGTAATCCTAAGCTTGGTCCCATTTTATTGACGCTGCCTACGTCATTTAATTAAGGGAAATTCCCAAGGTTGTTTTCACCCTGACGCACGCTTTAATATTGTGCTTGGCTTGGGTGAAAGCTTGGTGAATTATTTTTAATAACCAACTTCATTACCACTTCCAGTGGTAATGAATAGTTTTATAACTAGAATAAATAATAATTAATCGAATAACTATTAATAATTAAGTTGGAAAATTAATCACTACTCTCTATAATAATTTCTTAACAATTATGAAATGTATGTTAAAAATTTCGTTTCGTGATAAGAATTAATAGATCTTACAAAATAATTAGCATTAATTAGTAATGTAAAAAAACGGGAAAAGAGGAGCATAGACGGATGCGTCCGTCGAGCGTTGGAGGCAGCAGGCAAGCCAAGCATTTGCGACGATTCTCTGGCACAGAGGATAAAAGGAGGCCCTATGGCCCTAACTGGACACTTCGGGCTCCGGCCCCGGCCGAGTAAGTTGTCACTCCAGGCTCCGGCCCCGACCGAGTAAGTCGACACTCCGGACTCCGGCCCAAACCTAGCAACTCCAGTTCAATTCTGGACCTTCGAACGAGACACTTCAGCCCAGACTTCGAACGAGACACACGAGCCTCGCCTATTTGGCTCACTCAGTCAGACGGACTCTAATTCACCCTTCAACAGACCTAAAACTTGGGACTCGAACCTCGAGCCTCAACCAAGGACCAGTGCCCTGTTCTGTCCGGCCGGCCACCAGCAACTACCTGCCACGCTCTTGCCTCGGCCAGCCAGCCAACACGCTCCTCCAATCCAGTTCAGGAAAACAGGACGAAATAAACGTGATCATCTCCAAGAGTAACTCTGCCTATTCTTCTTCAAATATCTTCATCAGTTCTTTTCAGAACTACATAAACTCTGGGTTCCTCGTAGGAATCAATTATATTCCATCAGCTCTTCTCAGAGCTAAATTATAACGTACCTTCTACGATATATTCCCCCTTTTTACCCTTTTACGGAGTAAGGGGATCGTATCAAGCTTTATAGTGAATGTTCTACTTTTCCTCATTCATTTTCAACGAAACTTTTATCTGACACTGGGATCAACTTCCATGTTACAACTACACTTTTTTTTGCGTGTAGCGTTGCAGAAAAAAAATGTAAGTAAAATAGGGCTCGGGTAAGTCTTACATGGTCTTAACATAGTATTTTGGTTAAGTTTTCGTGTCTATTTCAGCGATTTGAAGGCTGAAAATTGAAATAGACGGTTTTGGAGCGATCGTCAATTTTAGTGCAGACAGAACTATTAAATACCAACGGTAATTAATTATTATAATTATATATTTGAAATAAATAAACTATAACATGTTTATTGGTAAAATCTGATATATTTATTTAAATATTATTTTGTGTACAGAAGACGTGTCGTAAACAACGCCAAGCAAAGTAATTAAGTAATTAAGTATAAGCATATTTGTTTAAGGGGGTCGTCTCATGTGACAAGCGTTTTTTTAAACACTTTTTTATGAATTTTTTGTGAAGAATAATATAGGCCAAATTGTCTGCTTTTTTTGGGGTATATTTACAAATTACTCAACAGTCATTATACATTTTTTTACACTAAAATGTACAGTCAAATCGACTGTAGACATCTGGATTGACATCCGTGTCAAAAAAAAGTTGGTGGCTGGTCAACACGATTCCAGCTATTCTATTGATCTGAAATTTAAAAATCACCGACCGTTTTAATTTATAGATCTATGGCTATCGTGTGAACCAGAATTGTGTCAAAATTTTGAATATTTTATTTTTTGTGAGCTATCAAACATAAAATCACGATTTTCATCATATATTTTTTCTGTTATTTTTTTAATAAAAAAAAATAAATAAATATAGATATCACAATAATTCTGGTTCACATGGAAACTATAGATGTCCTCAGTATACCATAAAAATTTTAGCCCAATCGGTCAATTAGTTTTTGAGATATCGTGTTGACCGATGTGAAAAATGACGTTTTGAGAAAAACGCGTTTGAAAGTTTAGATATGAATGAAATAAAAATCTTTTCCACTTCTTAACGAATCCGAATTGACAAATAGTATATTACATACCTAGGCAAGTAAAATAAGAAATGTCTCAGATTGGCCAAGGTGTGTATACTATTTTTCTGCTCGAAGACGCCAAAAAGCGGCAACTTTGGTAAGCGCAGCGGCCGAAAATTTGACGCTTTCTGACCGGATGGCAGAAAAATACTTTCACACACACATTCTAGATGTGTTTAAGAAGCGATTTGTGCAAAAAAGAAAAGATCGATTTTTTTTACCCATCACATGAAACGACCCCCTTAACTTTTGAAAAATTTTTATATAATAAAAAAATTTGTTAAGTAAAATGAGATTTTTCCCTGAAAATACTAAACTTCCCGTGTGGATATTTGACGGATCCGATAAGTGTATTCAGAAATTTGTTGGAAAATGTGCGAATGTATTAGTGAGCATTTTTCCCCACACTTTTGACACACTTCCCGAGTGAACCAGAGTGTACACTTGAGCAGTATAAACGCAAAAACTTAAAGATTCTTTTCAAAGTAATAATTCTATTTCTCTGCAGAAAATGAAGTATTTTCATGTATGAAATACAGTACAACATCGCTAAGACGTACCCCGAACAGAGGTCTAACAGCCTTGATGAGCTGGAAAGCTTCCTCCTCTACCGTACTCATGCCAACACATACACACACGCACACACATTTCGCACGCACGCGCAATTTCCGAATTCGACACCCAGTAGTGGGGGTCCCCTATTTCTCGGAATTCTTACCCCTAACCGCCCGTGGGTCTCCTCTTAACGAGATTGTACTGTACTTACATTAGTGGGTAAAATGAAAGTGAATTTATATTTCGAAAATCATATTATATTATTATTATATTATTAGGGGAAAGTGGTCTTCTACAAATATCCGATAGAAAAAGCGAATGTTCATTTGACATCCAACATTAATTATACTAATTAACTGAAAATTTTTAAATTAATGAATACACTTACTGTATTTCGTTAAAAAAGTTTTGGAAAACAATGTTTCCCAAGAATTGTCTCTGACAATAATAAAAAAATATTGCAAAATGAAAACAAAATACTTCAACGACATCTGCCAGAATTTTTAGGAACTTTAGCTTGGCCGGATGCTACCTAGCGTCCTACTAAAAACAACAAGCTGGGATCAAGCTAGAGGTATCCGGCCTAGCCGGAAAGGAATGGAACCAGAAAGAAACGTAGCGATTTTCACACGAGTACACCTAATTTGTTTGAGTTTTATTTTTATTCATAATTAACATAATTTATTATAATTTATTTTATCCTTTTATTTTATTAATACTAAAAGAATTTTTTTCTTATGAAAAATAACCAACTTTATCATTTCACCTCAACTTTTTGCATTCACCTTTGCATTTATCACCCATAAAGTCTGAAAATATTAATTTTTCTATAAAAGTACAAGCAGTTAAAAAAAACAATTTCTTGAAAAAGTAAAGTTTCTCCTTCGTTTTTCAGAAATATTTTTTTTCGAAATGAATCTAATAAAACAACATTATGTTTTTCATCTTTATCAGAACATTTTCTATTGATTTAAGAGAAAGTTAATTTCATCAATTTGATTTCTTTTCGAGTAATTTGAAATGGTGCATATAGCACTACATGTTGCCGAAAATAAAATGAAATTACTTTATATTTTGCACAAGGTACACCATTTTGAAAAAAATTTATGTTAACTTTATCACAACTCAAGTAATTAAAAAAAATTAAAATAAAAGTCTTCAAACTTCCATTAGTCTATGAAAAAAAATTTTATTTATAAAAGAAAAACACGTATTTCATGTCTTTCCTTGAAAAATAATACACACCAGTCACAAACAATTCGGCCTCGACTCAGTGTCCGATATCATACGAAATCGGTGAATTATATTTTATTGTCTTTACTGTAATATATTGGAAGTTTTATGTATATTTTATTTTGATAAATGATTATTTTTGCGGAATATTGCTACTTCTACAATGTGTCTAACGAATTTTCCTTTTCAAATACATGGGAAATTCTCGCATTTCTTTAAAAAAGTACATTTTTCCCGCAAATTATAAATTAAATGTATTTCATTTAAAAATTAATGATTTATAAATAATACAAAAATATATGGGGCATTATTCCTCAAGTGTACTACCCTTAGAATTTGACTTTATATGATCAAAACTCAAACTTGGGTAAAGTATAGTCCTACTAGGTACAACTTTAGAGGAGAAAGATTTTTTAGATTGAATAAAAATTGACCGAGATAGGACAGGGGGAATTTTTCGAATTTTTTTCGATTTGTGCTGTTTCGTGCTATTTCGAAGGTACTAAGCTCCTTTCCTATGGAGTATACAAAATTTTGTCCCAGATGTTTTTGGTAGTTTTTTTCCTTGTTTGTCGAATGGTTATAACCAATTTTTAAAAAATTGAAAATTTGACCGATTTTTTTGAAAATCAAAATATTTTTGACTTAAGAAAAACGGCATTTTTTTGTATCAAAATAAAGCTTAAGGGCATATGTTACTTACCATATGAGCCAATTTAAATAACCCTGTTTTTTCCCCACAATTTTAACTTTTTCAAAAAAATAATAGTGGACATTCATCCGTGTTCGCATTCATAACGGATGTCCACTATTATTTTTTTGATAAAGTAAAAATTCTGAAAAAAACCGAGCTTATCTAAATTGTCTCAAATGGTAAGTAACTCATGTCCTTTAGTATTTATCTTTGGATGCTGTAAAATTCAACTTGCCGTTTTTAGTTGTTTTCGAGTAATTAACTGAAGAGTATTTCGAGAATGCTGGGCTTCTCGCTTTGCGGAACTTCTTCGGACTAATTTATCGTATCCATTATGAATATTTATTGTTTATTAAACATCTCTCTGCACTGTACATTAAGACTGCTATTAAAGTTTTCTAATGCCTCTATTACAGTCATTGTAAGAACGTAATATTAAGGAAATAAATTTCTATCTAATGTATTTTACCTACGTGGAAATATTACTTCCCTGCAATTACTGTAATACATTTATTAGAAAACTTTAATGACAGTCTCAACCCTTTATAATGCAGAGAACAATTTAATAAACAATAAATATTCATAATTGATACGATAAATTAGTTCGAAGAAGTTTCGCGGAGCAAGAGGCCCAGCAGTCTCGAGCGCCGTCGCCGCGGCGCTTTACTCATTATTTAATTTTTTGAAAACAAAAAAAACGGCAAGATGAAATTTACAGCATCGAAAGATAAAGTCTAAAGCTTTATTTAAATAAAAGATGTCATTTTTTCTGCAAAAGTCAAAAATATTTTGATTTTCAAAAAATTCTGTCAAATTTTAAATTTTCTTAAAAATGGTTATACCCATTCGATAGACCAGGAAAAAAGCTATCAAAAACATGTGGGACAAAATTTTTGTATATTTCATAGGAAAGGAGATAAGTACCTATGCAATAGCACTAACATCACAAAATCGAAAACAATCGAAAAATTCCCTAGTAGGACTATACTTTCCCCAAGTTTGAGTGCGATCAGAGAAAGTCAAATTCTGAGGGTGATACAATTGACGAATAGTGCCCAATATATTGAAACGTTAAGTTTTAACAATTTTGAAATTTCAAAGCCTTATTTGAATAGTATTTCAAATCCAGTGGTAAAACGTGAACAATTGGCAATATCATATTACATTGCCTTAACTTTTAAGTTAAGGCTTTCAAATTGAAATTATTATTGTTTTGAACGTTTTCAATTTCAATATATTCAATTATTCAGACTTCCAATCTTAAAAGAATTTTAAGTTAAATTCGAAATAATTAAAATGAATTTATAGGAATTCACAAAACTTTGAGAATAATAAAAATGAATTCAGAATAATTCACAGGAATTCTAGATGAATTTAAAACAATTCATCAGAATTCAAAGGCAAGTCAAAATAATTCAAGGCAAATTTACAAGAACTGATAAGAATTCAAGATATTCCAAGAGTTTGAAGTAAATTAAAAAAAATTGTTGTGGTCTTAAAAGATTTTATTATTACTTGG
The DNA here is from genome assembly GCA_900474275.1 of Synergus japonicus. Lineage (NCBI taxonomy): Eukaryota > Metazoa > Arthropoda > Insecta > Hymenoptera > Cynipidae > Synergus > Synergus japonicus. The sequence continues at coordinate 53,515 of UCOH01006340.1, forward strand.
TAAAATTTACTTGGAATTATATGCATGAATGCAATCATATTGTCATGATCTTATTTAGTTTTCTAAAAAATTTATTTAAATCAGGGGAACAACATCCCAGCTATCTATCTCATCTGTAGATCTAGCACTTCTTTTCTGTTGTGCATTCAAAAACGCAGAATTATGTTTTGGACTATTTGGAGCAGATTTACAAGTAATTCTAAGATAATCACTGGCCTCTAAACAAAATCCTTTACCCTCCATCTCTAAACTAGTATAAGTCGAATCTTCGTTATTTCTAAAATCAGGATTATTCCTCAGTATTGGTGCACTATTTGCTAAAGTATCATTCAATGTTGTTTTGGTCGATAGATTTTCAATATTTATCGGAAATGTTTCCGGGTCACAAAGTTTTTCTACACAAGGACATGAGTTACTTGTAACCATGCTCTCAATATGAGAAGGTCTTTCAGGACTACAAACTTTACCTTTACAAGGACTATTGTCTGCTATTGATTCGAGTTGACTACTATTTCGGACACTCTTTTGATCGAGTTGATCTGAACTGACAAATCTGAGACGTTTTGGTGATTCACTTGAACATCTCAAAAAAGTAGTCCTTGTAAGCGATTTATTTTTTAATGAACTACGAGGTACTAGCGGATCCATGGTCACTGCTTTTTTCGTAATGGAGCAGCTTCCGGTTCGTCGGGCATTTCTCTCGTTGGACCGGATCTCTCGCATAACTGGATCTTCTCCGATTAACCAGTACGTAACTCGATCTCCTTTTCCTTTCATCGAAACGAATCCTCGTTCCACTAAGTTAAAACCACCCTGTTGATCCAGGAGAAGCTTCGTTTCAAGGCTGCAATGAATTTTCAGAGCTAGAAAAATATAAGAAAAATTCACTAATAATAATAAATGACATCCTGGTGAAAGATATCTTTTTAAACGAATTCTGAGGTCAAATTGACGATTCCTATCCGACCTAATCCAACCAGGAAACAAGGATGCTAATCCGATCTTATTCCAGGTGAAACCTAAGATTTCTACCCGACCGAATCCGATCTATTCCGAGGTCGAACATAGATTTCCAATCCGAATAAATGAATACAAACTAATTTTTAAATCAGTGGAAAAATTCCAATTCAAATGAATAAGATCTAATCAAAGGTCAAATCAAGGTCTCCAATACGAATAAACCTGACCTAAACTTAGATTTATCGGATTTTTTAAAAAAGGCTGAAAATTTAACTGAATCCGCTATAATCAGATCTAGAACTCAAGATTTCTGTTCGATTAAATCTCATTACTCATTATCATTCATTAAGATTGGAAATGATTGAAAGTAATTGGCATTTATTCGGATTGATTCGGATTCGATAGGAATTTTTTCAATACTAATCAATCAAAGGTCTAATCAAAATAAATTTGAAAGAATCTGAATGAATCCCGTAAATCCGAATTACACTGATCTCGCATCATAAGACCGCTTATCGTATGTTCAATTTGAAACATGACTGATTGTGCCCCCCCACCATCGAGCGAACCTTTTTGGCCCGCACTGAAGTGCCTCGCTGGAAGTGACCTAGAGCAATCACTACCCAACAGCCTAGCCTGCATAGTATTATAATCATATTTGAAACGAGATCGGTTAAAAACTTGCCGAGTTGAAGGGGTGGAATTTTAACATTTTCATCAAACAACCTCTGTTTCGGATCCATGTAAGTAATAACCTATAGAATTTAGAAAATTTTGTCCAACACGTTTTCGACAGGTTTTTCTTCAGTCTTATAAACAAAAAAATATAAATAGTTTTTAATCAAAAATTTGACCGATTTTTGTGAAAATCAAAAATATTTTTGACTGTATCTCAAAAAGGGACGTTTTTTTCTTTTTTGTGTCAAAAGACAGCTCAAGTCTTTTGCTTTTAAGAACTTTGAGGTTTAAAAGTGGGATGAGACTTGTTTATTTATCAAGATGAACATCGAGTAACTCGAAACACCCATGACGCTAACTCTCGAACGTTGTTAGGTGGAGACCGGTAGGATATCGAAATTCAGATCTCGAATTTGGCAGATCAAAATTTTCTCATATGAACAATAATTTCAGTGTAGGACTTTGAAACTGTGATGCAGACTAAATAGAGTGTCAAACGGTTATAAAACATAGTCCAAAGCCAAAAACTGTAAGCATCTTCCATTTTATAATGATGAATAGATGACACAAAAAATATATTCCTTGTGCAATGACAAAATTAAACAGAGGAAAGAGAATATTTATTTATATTATTATCAGGGCCTGGACACTCAATGTTTTCTAAATGAACAATGATAGGCGTCATCTGGTATAGACTCGCAACCCTAAGATAAGATAATGCGTGACGTCACAATACTTCCAGATGATGGTTTTCAGATAATTAATTTTAAAAATAAGATAAAATGAAGAAAGCAATAGAAAACCAAACAGAAAATCATAAATAATTAGTAGACTAATTATTTATCTTTTTCTATTTGTTTTTGTATTGCTTTCTTCATGAAAATGTTGTTCATGAAGAAATATAACATCGTAAAAATATGTTTGTACATCGGTTTTTATTGTTATCTGACACTTCGTGCCACTCTTACGGGACTCGTCTGCATATGCTCCGTTCCAGAAAATGAATATTTTCTGACAAAATATTCATTTTCTCATCGAAGCTGGAAAGGAATCTCATTTCTATAGGACCCAGGACTACTCAGGACCCAACATATTTGATAAGTTATCCCCACATATCTCATAAAACCTTTTTCTAAATTAAATACGTTCACGCAGGGGTCGGACTTAGAATCATTTCTGAAAATTTCTATTTTCACTGATTTCCAAGTCCGTTTATCCAACGCCCTTAAAGGAAACTTAAATTAATACATAATAATTGTAAATTAATATTTATATTTATCACTCGGTACTTCAGAATTCATTTTAGCCGCACAACATAAACAGTTAATTTACAATATTCTTTTAACCACAATAACATAACCTCAAAGCAAATGTACAAATTAAAGCTTTAAACAACTCTGCAACGTCCAACATGTCGCGTGTATTCGTTCCATGGGTTATGGGTTTGCGGGGTGTGGGCAAGATGTAGGGATCCAACGTTGTCTGCTTTTACCATCGAGTTTCCCTTCTCACGTTTTGTATACTCCACGTCTTAAAATATATAATGCCTGATATTCTGTAATTTACATACTTTGTGTTCGTCAATGGATCACCTGTGATCCCCACTCTTAGGAAGTCAAGATGTCAGATTTGCTCTGACACTTGGTGACAGTTCGTGGCTTAGGCAAGACGTGTTTTCTAGTCTATGCGCGCAATGCACATTCATTTGTAATAAAGTACCAGTTGAGAAATCTTGTATATTTTATTATCTGTCGTAACACACCCTATTGAAAATTCCTGTATGGGTTCCTTTATAGGATCCTATTATATGGATCTTTAAAGGGAACTGTACATATTCCTATTAAGTTTCCCATATAGTTTCTCACGTGTGTGTCATTAAAGAAAAGGTGACAGGGATCCTATGTAGGTTTCTGTGTAGTTTCCTGATCATACAGAAAATTGGTACGTATACATATTGAAAGACGGTTCACATGTAGGATCCTTTACCTTTTATTTCCTATAAAGGTTCCTATGCTCCAGACTAAATTACTCAGCAGGGGAAACTGTACAAGATCCTCTGCATGTATCCCAATTAAATGTATAGTTTCCTGTGTAGGAAACTTTGCAGGGTCCTATAAATTGTTAGAAATTAAAATTATTCCTATACAGGTTCATGTATATCCCTACTGAAAATTCCTATATGGTTTCTTTCATAGGATCCTATTATAGGAATTTTTAAAGGAATAACCTGCACATATTCCTATGAGAGTTCCCATATAGTTTCTGATATGTGCCTCCTTCAAGAAATGAGACAAGGATCCTATGTAGGATCCTGCGAAATTTAATAAATGGAAATTATTCATATATAGTTTCTTGTATAGGAATCTCTAAAGGTTCCTGTGCAGTTTCCTTCAGGTAGTTCCTGACAAAAGACAGAGCCGGTGTGTGATAC
>UCOH01006341.1:0-11774 GCA_900474275.1 Synergus japonicus
CTATATATGAATAATTTCCATTTATTAAATTTCGCAGGATCCTACATAGGATCCTTGTCTCATTTCTTGAAGGAGGCACATATCAGAAACTATATGGGAACTCTCATAAGAATATGTGCAGGTTATTCCTTTAAAAATTCCTATAATAGGATCCTATGAAGGAAACCATATAGGAATTTTCAGTAGGGATATACATGAACCTGTATAGGAATAATTTTAATTTCTAAAAATTTATAGGACCCTGCAAAGTTTCCTACACAGGAAACTATACATTTAATTGGGATACATGCAGAGGATCTTGTACAGTTTCCCCTGCTGAGTAATTTAGTCTGGAGCATAGGAACCTTTATAGGAAATAAAAGGTAAAGGATCCTACATGGGAACCGTCTTTCAATATGTATACGTACCAATTTTCTGTATGATCAGGAAACTACACAGAAACCTACATAGGATCCCTGTCACCTTTCCTTTAATGACACACACGTGAGAAACTATATGGGAAACTTAATAGGAATATGTACAGTTCTCTTTAAAGATCCATATAATAGGATCCTATAAAGGAACCCATACAGGAATTTTCAATAGGGATTCCTATGGAATTTGTATCTTGGTTAACAATATAGTTCTATCCGATCCTAACAGACCTGTTTCCGATTTTTGTATCCGACTCCTGATCGGGTTCTATTCGGTATCATGTAATGTTTATATCCGATTCCTATCCGATTTGTATCTGGATCTGCAAGATACTATACAAATTGCATAGGAATCGGATAGAAGCATTATATATGAAACCTGAGAGAACTCGGGTAAGAGCCGGATAGGAATCAGATAGTATCTTGCAGATCCAGATACCCGTGTGGAAATATGTCGGAAAAATGTGTTACCATTATCTCAAAGCTTAGGGTAATTGTTAGGGACAGTGTCTCCAGATCGTGGGACTTTTCGGTCCCCACTCTACGACCCACGAGCTCATGCTATCTTTCTCTATCAATAGGTTCGTGATTGTTGCTAGAGAGAGAAAGCATGAGCTCGTGGGTCGTAGAGTGGGGGCCGAAAAATCCCACAATCTGAAGACACTGGTTAGGGAGCTGTACTCGCGTCCCGTAAGTCATGCGTTCGATTCCCCCCGCGTGCGTGCGAAATTTTATTTGTTATATATGCGTTAAAATTTACAAATATCGATTATATTTATAAGTATATCCATAATATATCAACGAAAAAACCATGTTCTTAATTAAGAACTATTTTTTATAAAATTTATTTTTATTTTTCAGTGTCTACTTAAACTGTCTAGAAATCGGATAGAAATCGGATATAAACATTACACGATACCAGATAGAACTCGGTTAGGAGTCGGATAAAAGTCGGAGACAAAAATCGGGTACAGTCCGGCTAGGACCAGATAGGAATTCACTTCAATACGGTTCTTATCCGATTCCTATCTGACATTTTAAGCAGGGGTATGTTGTCTTATGAGGTGTTATGGTAATCTTTTGGGGTCTTATTGAATTTTTATCTTTTTAGAGCTTGATGGGGTTTCATTTTGGTCATATGGGGTTCTAATGAGATTCCTGATACAGCGGTGGCGGTGAAATTAAGGGGTCATTTGATCAATGTCTTCAACAGGGGCGTGGTTTCACCAGGGTCACGTGATCATGGGGGTCAAAAGGGGCGTGTCGTTATGGGATCACATGATCGGTTGCCATGGAGGTGGTCCCGTTTTCTCTTTATTGTCACGTGACCTCATGAGGGGTCCCGTTTCCTCTTGGGGGTCACGTGACCTCATGAGGGGTCCGCTTTCCTCTTAGGGGGTCACGTTACCTCCTGAGGGGTCTGGTTACCTCTTTTTTGGTCACGTGACCTCATGAGGGGTCCGGTTTCCTCTTAGGGGGTCAGGTGACCACTCATGAGGTCACGTGACCTCTTTCAATTCCTGACATTGACAGTTTCATTTTCAATTTAGATGTTATATGAAAAATTGTATACACTCAACTTCCCCAATAGTAATGTTCCCAATAGTAACATGTTCCAAATAGTAAAGACATTTCGTTCCCAATAGTAAACAGAATATTTCACAATTAACACTTGATAACTACCGCACATGCGTTGCGATCGGCATCTGATTAGCTGTATTTGTATTTGATGTGACGCATGCGCAATTGATGTGAAATTTGAGGAAAGGAATTTTTTTACTATTGGGACAGACTCTGGTTTCGACTTCTTTGCTATAGGGGAAGTCGCTTTTTTGTTTGTTTTCAAGTGAGCATACAAACAGTGTATATCTATTTACACCCTGTTCAACACCTTAACGAAGTTCTACCGGTACATAGCTAGTCAAAACAAAATTTCCGTAAATTTGACTCACGAGGCAGTTGATGTGGCAACAGCGCCTCGCTTTTTTTTTTAGTGTAAATGGTGTGAATACACTCAAACCTCCCGAATTTCACCGACAGGTTTCTCACTAATCACATTAATCACTGCGCATGCCATGGTACTTAGCATCTGAATGGTTGCTATTGGCGCGCAATTTAAAATGCTGAAAATACGCAATACGCATGCGCAATTGGTATGAAATTTGAGAGCAGGACTTTGGTGAAATTCGAGAGGGTCTCCGGTCTGGATTTCGTGAAATTCCGGAGGTTCAAGTCACGGAGGAATAGTAAGGAGATCGAACTCGCTATTTAGAAATGTCAATAGTAACTGCACTTTAAGTACCAGCCTTCTTGTAAGGCACGGAGGCAGATTGTTCGCACATGCGCGGTACAAATCTACCCGTCTTCTTTTGTCTCGTGAATTTGTGTGAGTGAGTGGTCCGAGCTCTTCGAACTCTGCGTGTTGCTTTTAAAAGTGAGGTTATATGTATATGTCAAGTCAAAAAGTTCGCGAGTGCAATAAAAAATATGTTGTTGTCGACTAGTGAATAAATAAATAGAAGCTTCATAACAATGACATGCTGTGTTACCAACTGCAATACATCCTATAGAACAAAAATTCCAAAGACCTTACACTGTTTACACCCGATTCGGTAAGTCTTTCAGCCGGTGTCAGAATAAATTTATATTTAAGTATGTTTTGTAAGAAATATAAATGCTCTTAGAAAATCAATAATTATTTTTTCATAAAAATTGCTGTTATTTATTTAAATTTGTTATTTTCCGATCATTCGGTACATTAAGAGAGAATAATACATATAGCTCAATATTATAATAACAATATAACCTCACTTTTAAAAGCAACACGCAGAGTTCGAAGAGCTCGGACCACTCACTCGCACAAATTCACGAGAGAAAAGAAGACGAGTAGATTTGTACCGCGCATGTGCGAACAATCTGCCTCCGTGCCTTACAAGAAGGCTGGTACTTAAAGTGCAGTTTCTATTGACATTTCTGAACACTTCCCAATGCATTGTTCGATCTCCTTACTATACCTCCGTGGTTCAAGTGTAGTAACAATTTTTGAATAGTACACCATAACCTACCAACGTATACTCAGGTGCGGTGTTGACAAACCTACTCAACATCATGATTTTTATAACATTTATTAACATTTTCATTGATTTACAAGTACCCTTCTAACAATATTAAAAGCTCAAAATGTTTTTTTTATATATTTTTCTCACTATTATAAAAGATTTCATCCATATTTAACCGTTAATAAATGTGTGGTGGGTAATTGCATGCAATGAAAAGGTAATTTTCCATAAGAGTACATGTTAAATGACGGAAAACATTTATTAAAATATCTTAGCTCCGAGATATCCCGGAATCTTAAAAATTTGACTAATTATTTTTTATACCTTTAACTAACTATGTTTCAAGTTTCATCTTTTTCTGGCAGTTAATTCACTTTACGGTAGAACCTCCTTAAATATCTTTATTCTTTTCCCATCTGAGTAGACATTTTAGTCTTTTTTTTAGTCCTTCAAGCTTCTACTCAATAAATACAAATAAATAAATAAAATAATTTTATTTATAGATTGGATAATTGAATCTAATTTGTTGCCAATTGGGCCATGGAGAGGCTATTGGGAGGATGAAAAAACTTTATAAGAGAGACTGCAGACAAAAAATTATGTATGTATATATGTACGTAAAATAGCAATTGATATTCATAAACTTCGATTTTTATTATATTTTTTTAGAACTTTATACTAATGTTCACGAATACTGAATTAGTAAAATTTATTTCGTTCTGTAAATTAAACTTATTTACAAATACAATTTTTCTATAAAAATATTAACGAAGACTTTTACTAAAAAAAAATCATATCCTATTTTAAAGTTACTATGTAGAAGTTTAATTCTTATAAACCAGTTTAACCATAATTTCAATTCAAATTTCACTCACAGTTTCACTCAGTTTATAAAAAAAAAATACTTTTTCTTAAGTATTCTCTTCCAGAATTGATAAAATATTTTCAAGTTGAGCTCATTCAACGAAGAAAATATTTATCGTCGATTTTAAAAAGTAGGAATACATAAGTCGTCTTTAAGATAAATATCGAAGAAAAATTTATTTTTAACAATTTCAAAAAATATAATACACTTGTAACATGTACAAAAATGACACGAAAACTGGAATTAGGATTCTTGATTATCTTTATATCCAGTTTGGGATAAATGTTTGACAATATCTACCCAATCATAACCTCTAGGTTTTTCCCCTTTTCCATCTGAGCGACTCCATTGCTTTCTTTTCTGTGACTTAGTTAATTGTTCTTTTTTCGTTTTTTTCGAGCTTTCTTCCTGTAAGAAAAAATGTAAATATTATAAAAGTGAAATGAAATGCCCCTAAAATCCTTTCGAATATTTTTAAATCCTTTGTAAACTTCAAATTTATTGAAATATTTTGAATTGTCTGGAAATTTGTAAAAAGTTTTAAGTAAAAAAAATATTTTTCTTTATGGTTATGAAATAAAAGAATGTATTATAAAAAAGACAGTAGAAATAAATTGTAATATTTTTTAAATAAAGTCTCTTAAAATTTGTGAAATATTTTCATATTTTTGAAATCTGGTATACACTCAAAATTCAAGGGATAAGCCTCTCGGTTTGAATATAATAATGGAATTCAATGTTCTTATATTACTCTAATGACAATTATTCGACAATATGATATGATCCCTTTTTCAGACAGACACACATAATTAATTTCTATTCTCGCAGTATTGAAAATTTATTTTCTTTGAGAAGAAGATTAATAAATATAAAATTGATATTATTTCCCATACCTGAGCTCCTGTGGAAATTTTAAGATTAATAGTGTCTGTTTCAAGTTGATTAAGGGTATCAGGTTGAGCTACCAACAGCTCAGCAAGATTCTCCTGGACAGATTGGAATAGTGTATAGGTCATGGCACTTCCCAACCACTGCTCAGCTTCAAATTCAACGTGAGCGATTACTTTATCTTTCACTTCTTGTACACTGTGGATTCCAAGCATTTACCTTTAATAAAATCAAGTTATACTGAAAATTTCTTCATCGCTGATTATAAATATACTTACATATGCTTATTATAAAACGTGTCTAGGTTAATAGTCGGTTTTTCCGTCGGGTAATTAGGACCCCACGAAATCTCCAGTAGAAGCGATTTAATGTCATTGTCCTCTCCATACTGAAAAAAGAAGAAAGTTCATTGTAATTTTATTCACTCCAATTCCGCGGGGTTGATTGTTCAAATTTTGAGAATACAACAGTTGATTTTAAGGTGATTTTCTAAGAATTTAAAAAGTTTTTAAGGTGTTTTATACAATTGTAAAGCTTTCAAGTTTCACATTTTTGTTATTATTAACATCTAAAACTGTTATAAGAAATTATTTTTTCTTTTTTTAACAATATATTTTTAATTTTTTTTTACGGCTAGTGAACATTCCAAAAAAAACAAGATAAGTGGCTAACCCGAATAATTGCGTTACTTCAGGATATCAAAAAAAAAATTAAATTAATTATTGTTTTGTAGGCTTGTCATTCTGGCAGAGGTTAGGATTAGTGAAGAATAACAAACTGACGGACTTTAAAAAAAATCATGTTTTATTTCTCAGAAATTGGGCTATAACTCCTAAAATAATGAATGGAAAAAATTATCCTTCCAAAAAATATATTATAAGTATAATTCAATCCATAGATAATAAATGTATAAATATATATTGGTATGTAATATATTAACAAAAATCAATAAATATAAAATTCCATTTTTTATAGATCAAAGTAAATTAAAAATAATTTACTGCAAAATTATTCAAGATTTTCTTCTATAATACTATTTCTTCCCCACGATATTTTCTGAGATTTTTCCATTTGATGAAGAAATCTGCTAATTTATATAGGGTTACCATCCGTCCTGGTTTTGCGGGACATGTCCTGTTTTTTTGAGGTTTGTCCTGGTGTCCTGGTTTTTTCTTGAAAATAGGCAAAATGTCCTGGTTTTTTACGAAACCAAGGTTTTTGAGAACAAATATTTTATATTTTTATACAATATTTGTTGTATCTCTCGCGAAGTACAGTATAGCATGACTGTAATTTCAATAAAGTATGACAGTATTATGAACTGCCTCTTCCTTTCTGCGTCGAAACCCTACGATTTTTCGCCTTCATGACCTTTTCTTTTTTTAGGGGTCTTAAAGAAATGTTGCGAGCGTCCTGGTTTTTTACGCGACCGAGATGGTAACCCTAAATTTATAATAGATTCTAAAGTTTAATATTCAATACATAATCTATGGAATTTCTTTCATACTTTAAAAATAAGAGTTATAAACCTAGATATGTGCATAAAGTACATAAGTACATAAAGATTGGAGATATTTGCTGGGATGGATTTTACTTGTTAGAGAAGTTGTGAATATGTGAAATTTCGATTTTTCACATGTTTCAGCTTAAACTTTTGATGTTCTCGCATAAGTAAATAATTGTATTTATATCTAGCAAAGTAAAGTACTTAAATAATGAAATAAATTATGTAAGAATATTGCCTTGTATTGATATGTGGTAGGCGTCAGCTGCTTAAAGGCTGAGTCTCCTTCGTAAATTGAAAGTAAAACTTCTCGTTCCTCCTCTTGTGCTTCAGCATCACTCATTTCCACTTAAAACTTTATTTATGACTGACACTGTTGTTATTCTATATCATATATGTCAAATTGCTATAGTTGGTTGAGGTTAGGAAAGTGTTGAATTTTCAAGTGTCTCAATCAAACTCTCAAATGCTGGGCCAGGGTTGTGCACGTAATATACCTTGGTAAATTACACGAGGTTTTTGACGTAATTTACCAACGTATATTACGTCGATAACACTAAATTCATATGAAGTGGACGGTTTTCTACGTATAATACGTAATTTACAAATGTAAAAAACCATACCGATGGCTAGCCCACAATCATCGACATATAGAAATGGACCGCTAGCCCTGTGGAGAAAATGGAAATAGGTTTTAGAGAGAAAAAAAACGTGAGAGGAAAACCTGTCTCTTTCTACATAAAGCTTATTGCTGGAGATAAATGTCGACCATCTTGGATCAGATAATCTACATAGATCAGGACCAATTAGCTTTACCTAGAAAGAGAGAGGTTTTCCTCAAACGTTTTTTTTTTCTCTCTCTAAAGCCTATTTCCATTTTCTCCACAGCGCTAGCGGTCCATATCTATATGTCGATGTACACAATAGAGACTAAAGGCCTGATTACACGCTTTTAGGAAAATGTCCTTCTTCTCACTCTACCATGTGAATATCACATAAGTTTGTCTCATTCCACATTTTCCACATATTTTACCCGGAAAATGTGCGAGAATGAGACAAACTAATGAGATAGTCACATGGTAGAGTGAGAAGAAGGACATTTTCCTAAAAGCGTGTAATCAGGCCTTAAGCTCGTGAACATTCGACGCGACGTTATTACCACGGAGGAATAGTAAGGAGATCGAACTCGCTATTCAGAAATGTCAATAGAAACAGTACTTTAAGTACCAGCCTTCTTGTAAGGCACGGAGGCAGATTGTTCGCACATGCGCGGTACAAATCTACCCGTCTTCTTTTGTCTCGTGAATTTGTGTGAGTGAGTGGTCCGAGCTCTTCGAACTGTGCGTGTTGCTTTTAAAAGTGAGGTTATATGTATATGTCAAGTCAAAAAGTTCGCGAGTGCAATAAAAAATATGTTATTGTCGACTAGTGAATAAATAAATAGAAGCTTCATAACAATGACATGCTGTGTTCCTAACTGCAATACATCCTATAAGAACAAAAATTCCAAAGGCCTTACACTGTTTACGCCGGATTCGGTAAGAGTCTTTCAGCCGGTGTCAGAATAAATTTATATTTAAGTATGTTTTGTAAGAAATATAAATGCTCTTAGAAAATCAATAATTATTTTTTCATAAAAATTGCTGTTATTTATTTAAATTTGTTATTTTCCGATCATTCGGTACAGTAAGAGCGTTTCAAAAATAACGTGAGAATAATACATATAGCTCAATATTATAATAACAATATAACCGCACTTTTAAAAGCAACACGCAAAGTTCGAAGAGCTCGGACCACTCACTTGCACAAATTCACGAGAGAAAAGAAGACGGTACATTTGTACCGCGCATGTGCGAACAATCTGCCTCCCTGCCTTACAAGAAGGCTGGTACTTAAAGTGCAGTTTCTATTGACATTTCTGAACACTTCCCAATGCATTGTTCGATTTCCTTACTATTCCTCCGTGGTTATTACTTAGTTCGTTTTGACGTCACAAGTAGAAGCGTTGAGCACTGCTACCAACTGTTGCAGACTTGACGTATTCCATATAGCACATAAAAATTCTGTCAAGGTCTGTCCACAATGGAATGAATTTCGGTGAAGTTCCACGGCTGCATTAGACGTAGATTCTACGGCCGCTGCGCACGCATCGTATTGTCAACTATCATGCATTTTTCGATGTTCACGTTTCCTCGTTCCAGTAATTGATAACGGAAATCTGATTACTTAATTAATCTATTAATTGATACCGGTAATCTTATTAATTATTCCGGTAATCTGATTAACGGTATAAATTAGCGAAACGACGGAACGTGAACATCGAAAAATGCATGACAGTTGGCAATACGCTGCGCGCGCAGCGGCCGTAGAGTCTACGTCTAATGCAGGCGTAGAACTTCACCGAAATTCATTCCATTGTGGACAGACCTTCAAAACATTTGGTATCAGTGCTCAACGCTTCTACTTATGTCAAAATGAACGTAAAAATAACGTTGCGTCGAACGTTCACGAGCTTCAGGGTTGCATGGTTACGCGTAACTTGAGGATTTTTATGTATATTACTATGGTTTTTTAAATTTATAAATTACGTATTAGACGTAGAAAACACGTCACTCCATATGAATTTGATGTTTTCAACGTAATATACGTACGTAAATTACGTCAAAAACCTCATGTAATTTACCTAAGGTATATTACGTCTGCAACCCTGACGAGCTTCAGGCCTGATTACACGGTTTTAGGAAAATGTCCATCTTCTCACTCTACCATTTGACTATCTCATAAGTTTGTCTCATTCTCGCACATTTTCCGGGTAAAATGTGTGGAAAATGTGGAATGAGATAAACTTATGTGCTATTCATATGGTAGAGTGAGAAGGACATTTTCCTAAAAGCGTGTAATCAGGCCTTTAGTCTCTATTGTGGACTGGCTGTGAAGGTGCAGTCCATCGACTTATAGAAATGAACTGCGGGACGCTGTAGGAAAACGCGTGATAATACGTCAGAGAGAGAAGTTGCAAAGGGGTGTAGTTTTGTCTCTTTCTCGCCAAAGCTAATTGGTTGAGTTCCACCAAGCTCCACCCACCGAAAATGCTCTCTCTCGCAGTCCATTCTATATGTCGATGGTGCAGTCCCATGTCGGCAGAAAACGTCAGAGTGAAAAAGATAGCCAGATGCTGTTTTTATCTTTCACTCTTATGAGTTTCTACTTTATGCCGACGTTTTCTGCCGACATGGGACGGCACCTTAATAAACGTAAGTAAAAATTCTCAAGTAATGGTGCGTTTATACCTCTGCTTGCCCGACCGGTGCACGCAGAAAGTACATGAGAGTAAAAGAAGTAGAGAATGAAAAATTGGACAGAAAGAACTCTCTATCTCTTAAAACATTGACGCTGTGAGCGAGACGTCAGGGGATGGGTTTAGTTCTGCTACCAACAGCGTGATGGCGCTGTTCCATTTTGTTAGTATCTCACGGATATAGATGATGTGCTTGGCTGTGTTAGTAGTAAGGGTCAAATGTGTACGTTGTGTATCTGATGGATACCCACGTGCATCGGTAGTCGGCACCCGCTACATGAATGAAGTTGTAAACGAAAGTTCCTTTTTCCTAATTCCTATTCCCTCTAGCCTGAGTTTTTGCAGACCGTTGAGTGTATCTGCTCATCATTTTGAAGTTCGAGCATAGAGAAAGTCTTCGCTCTACGTTTCTATAGCTTCTAGCAAAGATTTTTTAAATTATTTCAACGCATTTAAATAATTTTAGATACATATTAAAAATACAATCATTTTTAATATATTTTTGATAAAATCAATCTTCTAAATCATAATATTTTAAATATATGTAATATCATTATTAAAATATTATATATTATAAAATAATATTTTTTAAAAATATTTTGCGATTCAAAGAAATTATAGAATTTTCCCCTAAAATAAAATTTCATACACAGCAGTATCATTATAATTCCAGAAAATATATTATATTTAATATTAATTGCGCCAGTATTCACACAAAAAGGTAACCGACAGCCCCTGTCGTACAACCAAAAGATTGTCGATAAAAAAAACACTTCAAACACATCATTTTTGCGACCTCAAACACCGCGTATTTGTAAGATGTGGACACAATGGCGGATTTGAGTAAAGTCTACATTAATTTTTAGTGGTTTGAAAATGCTCCAACACTGTTAATTAATTACATTTAAATGTGACGACATTTTTTTACACGTCTTTTATTTTCAGCATCATCTACATTTTCATGTGTTCTTTTCTTTTTTCTGTCTATTTGGGGTGTGTCAATAGATTCCCATTTCAAGCCACGCGAAATTCTAGATATGAGCAGCTTTCGAAGGAAGAAAAATCTGTGTTCTTTACACTCGTCATTATACCATTCAGAATACACTTTATTAGTTTCTTTCACTATAAACTCTTGCAATTGTTGGACTAATCCATATTTCGTCCGAAATGATGAATAGTTTTTATGCCATAAATTTAAACTAAATTCACAGATTTTTGTGTATTCTTGAGAAGCTGGTACTAAAGGTGCGTTTATACCTCTGTCTGCCCGACCTGTGCAGGCAGACAATTGTCCCAGGCCGTTCACACGACCAATTTTCCGAGGAGTTTGATTCCGGAAAATGCGCGGGAATTTTAAATATGGTTAAATTATAAAGTAAAATAAACCGATTTTTTTATTGTTTAAATTAAAAATTATGATAATGAATTTCATTTTTATAATATAATATATGTAAAAGTACATAAAATGCCCATCTCCCAACTCTCAAATGAACATTTCAGATTTCAGACGATACATCAGTTCATCATCTGTTGTCAGACTTGTCAGCAGTCAGCTTATCAATTGTTTTATGTGTTGCGGAGAGTTTATTAAGAGAAAGTTTGTAAGTAGATATTATCTCCTATTAATATATTTTATTATTATTTTGAAATTCATAGTTTGTCAATAAATGTATATGTTTGACAGCAGTTTTAAAAATATTGTGTACAAATCGAAGCAACATAACCTCTAAATTTTTACTAACAATAC